>PXOE01000153.1:0-57820 GCA_003012245.1 Microcyclospora tardicrescens | reverse complement strand
CCACTCTCCATGCCCCAGTTCCGCTCCCCCTCCGCCTCCAGCACCGCGACCCGCAACCTCCGCAGTCCCATCAGCGCTTCAAGCGGCGTGAACTCCACATCTGCATACGACGTCCGCATGTTGCCCACGCAGTCCAGAATCAGAAATAGACGCGATAGCCTCTCGAGCGCGCGCGGCCCGATCAGCGCGTCCGAGATCAGCGGCCAGCAAGTATCGTGCGCGTTCACCGTAAGGCAGATTTCGTTGGCGCCGTATAGTAGGGGCGCTGCTTCGGCGTGGATCTGCCGATTCGTGGCGAGCAGCGCAGGCGCGATAGTCGGGGTCACGCAGAAGCGGTGCGTTTTGCTTGATATTAGGTGCAGCAGGCCGGTTGGCGCGAGAGTGTGGGCGTAAATGGCTAGACGGAGCTCGTAGGGGAGCGAGAGGAGAGGGGATGTTTGGGTGGACATTTCGGGGAGGTTTGTTTGGCGTCTGGGTGAGAGGAAGGGAAGATGTGTTTTGGAGAGAGTGAGATGGAGACGATTGTCGTGATAAGAAGAGTGACTGTAAGATGGGGAAACGGATTACTTAGCTATGCAGTACCATCTGTAAGCATCTGCATTGTGCTTCGATATAGCTTGGATGTTTAGCAGTCACAGGATCCGAACCCCTGTC
Organism: Microcyclospora tardicrescens; assembly: GCA_003012245.1. Taxonomy (NCBI): domain Eukaryota; kingdom Fungi; phylum Ascomycota; class Dothideomycetes; order Capnodiales; genus Microcyclospora; species Microcyclospora tardicrescens. The sequence continues at coordinate 57,166 of PXOE01000153.1, read as the reverse complement.
GGATGTGTAGAGGACCATTGTGTTCGCACACGCCAGATGAATTGACGTGTAGCATTAGCCTGGCCATATCTGTGTCCTAGATGATGTGATGGTTCCAAAGGCGAAAGCCATTTTCCGGGTGGTGAATGTTTCGTCTAATCGTCGATACCATATGTGACGAGGTGTTCGGCGGTAATAGTGTATGCCTCAGGCATAAATCCCTGGTTGCTATGTCAAAGCTCACTGTTTTGGTGTGTCGTCACCTCAGCCATCGGAATTTATCCAGAATTGAGGTGGCTGACACCACTACAACCTCCACCATTACAGATCGCCACACTCTCTACACAAGAGGTGCTTCATTCTCGAGCATCTCTACACTCACTCTAGCACGTTGAAAGCTGACACTGGAATTGCCCTCATATCTCTGCTGTAATCACAGTCCTGGAGACCAAGCAAGCGACTGGCACACCACCACTATACTATCTGCTCGCTGAGCCTACAGCAAACCTACAATGGCACCTCTCCCTCCGATCATAGCCTTCTTGGCTGCTCGCTTCCAGCTCTCATCAGCACCAGCACGATCTGATTTGACAGAGACGGCCGCCTACGCTCTGAAACTTGATTCCCGCAGCGACAACGCTATTGCGGCACGAGACATGTCACCTGTCGCCGAATACAACTCCCTTATACCCCGTGCAGATACACCAGCAACCACTTTCATTCCCGGTCAAGGCACTCAAGCACCCGAGAACTTCAATAATGCTGGGTTCATCGCCCTCTTCGCCATCATCGGCGCCGGCATGGTCATTGCGAGTCTTTGGTTCTTCTTCTGGGCCAAGAACGGAGGCTTCCACTTCCGAGAAGGAGATTGGGATGACTACAAGTCGACAGTGCTGCGACGGAAAGGTCCGGATGGAAGAACGTTGTCGAATGCAACCAAGAGTACCAAGCTGGGTGGTAGCACCATCGCCGGGACACAGCGCTACAAATGGCAGAAACAGGTGGCTCGATCAGTGGTCGGCAGAGACGAGAAAGGTCGTAAGGGTGTGTTGGCCAAGCGAGGCTGGGCAAAGACGCACAGTATCCTCTATAGCGACGATTACATGACGGAGTCGTTTCCTGCTGAGACTGTTACCGACATGACTGAAGTACGGACGGAAGCAGACTACAGTCCAGCACACCACTCGAAGCGTTACCAAGACCGCGACGTTCAGCAATACAAGAAAGAGAAGCCTGCTCGGGTGGGCGGGCTTAATCGCGTTGCCGATGGAAGCCACTTCGACTCCGACACCAACTACTCCGAAACCATGACAGATCTCTCGTCCGAACCCCTCGTGCAGAAACGCCAGGATCGTGAGAAGGAACGCGCAGAACGCAAAGCACGCGAGGATGCAGCACGTATGGAGCGACGATGGAAGAAGGATGCAGAGGAAGCGGCGGCGGCATTGGCCCGCGAGAACGCAGCACCACCACCGCCATCGCATGCTCCACGAACCAGCGCAACCCCTTCGAAGCCAGCAGCAAGCCATCACAAGAATCGTCGCGACTCCAGCCGATCTGCCTCGCCGCGCAAACGCGAGACTAGAGACTTCTCCTACAATACCGGTCCCGCCTCAGAAGTGCTCAGCACCGTCTACACTGGTAGCCATGTCTCTTCTGGTCAGCGATCATCCAGCTACTACGACGAGTACCGCCCGCACGCCACGGAGAACCCTCGCTATTCGGAAGTACCTCGCCATTCACGCGAAGGACGTCCTCGCAGTGATACCAGCCGACAAAGCTCGCCTCGTAAAGGTCAAGGAAGGACAAGGAGAGAAGGCGGCTACCGACGAGGAGCAGACAGTGATTTCGACTAGCGTTCGGCGATGACTTAGCGACTGATATTGGCGTTTACCTTCGGGCTCGGTATGGATTTGAGCAAAGCAAGCGAATGATCATGTTTGCAATGAGTGACGAAGACTGCTTCTTTGCATCGGTAGTGAGCGCGAGTTTTGTGAGAGAGATCGAAAGAGAATCCTCCCACTTGAGTTTGAGCCTGTCAGTCTTAATGACTGGAAATGCGGATATGATCAATCGGGATGTAACCTTAGTCTAGAGTACGTAGCACATGTCATGCAAAGGTCTACCAAACCAATCGTTGGAAGATGATTCTCAGTCGCCGTCTGCTCGTTTGCCACTCGCGTGTGTGGACGTATGTCGGATATTCAGTCCAGTCGCGACCGGTCCGATAGCATGCCCAGCGACTGAGATGCGTACGTGCGGCCAGAATCAGACATCAGGCAAAAAGCAAAAGGACCTAGGTCTTGCACATGCAATAGATCGATTGGGTGTTGGACATCAACATAAGCGATACGCTAGCCACGTTCTTGGCAGATGCATGGCTCGAACGACCACATCCGCTGCTTCAAGCCCACGTGCGTCTGTCCTCTCTCGCGTTCAGCCATGCTGATCAACGAGAAATTTGGCAGCGTACAACACAAGCATTTCGTGAAGAACTGCTCACATGCTGAACGAGCGTCTGGAACGCTGGACCGCGCTGCTTCAGCAAAGTTTAAGACATCGCCGTAGAGGCTTCAGAGGCGCAGCCACGCCCGCCAAGCCAACTCCAAGAACTTCTAGAATGCCAGACTTCGGCGTGTCCAACCACTTCTGCTATCATCCCGGTCGTTGCACGTATACCCGGATACGGTGGTGGTAACACCGCCGCCGCCATCGCGCACCGTTCTCCTCTGCTGGACCCGCGAGTGACATTTCTGGCCGTCTGCCAATCCCCAGGCCAAGGCTTGGAGCTTTGCACAAGACTTCCCTCTTGGCCATGCGGTCCCACGTGGGTCAATGTCGCGATCTCATTTCTCAGATGCTCGAACGTCTCATGAGATGGAAAACATCTTCATCTCTGGGCTTGCTGGGCATACCAGAGTGTAGACTGTTCGGGGCGTTGAGATGGAGAGGGTAGGACGAGCATATAACATGCCTGTAGACGTCGCGATGTAGAGAGAGAGGTAGGTAGACAACCACCAAGATCCAAAGATCTCGCAACTTCAATACCATTGCCCAGAAGTCCCTCGTTTCTTCTTCAAAATGGTGCTCTCCGAGTATACTTACATCTTCGCCATCGGCACATTCTTCGCCCTTCTTGATGCGTTCAACAACGGTGCTAGTAAGTCAGATTGATAGTCCTATTAATCTTATCGATGCTGACCACAGTGATCAGACGATGTCGCCAACGCTTGGGCTACCAGTGTCTCGTCGCGATCCATCTCCTATCGATGGTAAGTCTTCCGGCTTCTGATCAGACCAGTTTAACAGACTGACATACGCAGGGCTATGGTGCTTGGAACGATCTGTGAGATGGTAGGAGCGATCACAGTTGGTGCTCGAACTTCAGAGACAATCAAGGTATGACCAAATTTTGTCCATACTAAAATCTCGAATTTTCATATTGACTTCGACCAGAACGGCATCATCCCTCTCGCTGCTTTCAATGGCAACCCTGGCGTGCAGATGCTCGCCTTTACCTGCGCCCTCGCTGCCGCATCGACTTGGGTCATGTGGTGCACTCGCCACTCCGCTCATGTCTCCTCCACTTACTCCCTGATCTCCGCCATTGCTGGTGTAGGTGTGGCTACTGCTGGCGCTTCTCAAGTCCGATGGGATTGGAATAAGGGCAAAGGATTGAGTGCAATCTTCGCAGGCCTAGCCATGGCTCCTGCTGCTGCCGCTTGCTTTGGTGCGATCATTTTCATGCTGATCAAGCTCGTGGTCCATGTCCGCAAGAACCCGATCAACTGGGCAGTATACACCTCTCCCTTCTTCTTCCTCATCGCTGGAACCATCTGCACGCTGTCGGTCGTTTACAAGGGTTCGCCGAACCTCGGACTGAACAAGAAACCTGCAGAATACGTCGTGGCTGTCACAATGGGAACTGGCGCAGGAGTGTGCCTTCTCTCGGCCCTCTTCTTTGTTCCCTACATCCATACCAAGATCATCAAGAAGGACAACACTCTGAAGTGGTGGGACTTCCTCCAGGGCCCATTGCTCTTCCGCCGCCCAGCTCCCTTGGACTCCGAGGTGGCCAATGTTCCCAACTACGCCGTCGTTCAGGAGGAGGACATGCACACCGACAAGGACAGCTCTTCGGAAGAGACAGCCGTCGACAACATGAGAATGTCGCAGGTCGACGAGAAGGATCTCAGGATCGTGGAGGTCGAGCGTCAGAAGCAGGACTACAAGGAACTCATGCAGCAAGGACAAGAACGCATGCACGCCCTCATGCGCAAGAAGCGTGGAGTGTTTGGCTGGGCAATGCGCTTCCTTCACGAGAACCCGATGGGACCTGGTCAGATCTACGAGCGCCACAACATGGTCATTGCCCTCAAGCGTGTTCCAGCGATGATCGTGGTGGGTGCGCTGTACGGTTTGAACTACGACATCCACGCTGCCCAGACCGGCATCTCAGGCACGCCTGAGGGCAAGAGGATGGAACGTGTCTACGCCCACGCTACCAAATACTCGAACGAGGTCGAGCACACCTACTCTTTCGTGCAAATCTTGACTGCCTGCACCGCTTCCTTCGCTCACGGCGCCAACGACATCGGCAACTCCGTCGGTCCCTGGGCTGTCATCTACTCCGCCTGGTCTACTGGTAACGCTGCCGCTGCCAAGTCCCCAGTGCCCATCTGGCAGCTTGCGGTTCTCTCTGCCACCATCTCTCTTGGTCTCATCACATACGGTTACAACATCATGAAAGGTAAGTTTGAACCCTCCTCTATCATCCTCTGGAGACTCATATACTAACATAACTTAGTCATGGGCAACAAGATCACCTACCACTCTCCTTCCCGTGGATGTTCCATGGAGATGGGTGCCGCGCTCACCGTCCTCATCTTCTCCCAATACGCACTCCCTGTCTCCACGTCGATGTGCATCACCGGTGCCACCGTCGGCGTCGGTCTCTGCAACGGCACCCTCAAGGCCGTCAACTTCCAACGAGTCGGTCTGCTGGCATTCTCCTGGGTCATGACCATCCCCATTGCTGGCACACTCGCTGGCGTGTTGATGGGTATCCTGCTCAACACTCCTCACTTCAACTAGAAGCAGCGGATGTTTCCTATTGTTTGGCTGGACTTTGGGCTCATCTGAGGAAAGTTTGAAAAGGAGTAGGAAGGAGTAACTTAGAATGCAATTTCCATTTCGCCTTATCAGATCATACGAATGCTACGGTATATTTCCATGACATTAGTGATCAATTCCTTTCCAGGGACTCGAAATTCTCAGCCTCCAACGTGCTAATGTATGCTTTTCACTTAAGAGCGATTGACGCCTTCATCTGTATGCTCATTCGATCTAGTTTTGTGCTGATCGGTATAATCCCCGACACAGTAAATTCAGTTCCTAGACTCAAAGCAAGGAGGGGGAACATTGACGCCGAGGATAGCACCCGCTGGCTGGTGGCGAAGAGAGGGTCCATCACCTCGGACTACAATCCGGCATCTGTTGACATAGATCTACCGTACATGGAGAGCTAACCACTAGAGCAGGCCACATTTGGTATCATCATGGTATAACATGGCTGGCGAATACATATAGCTTCGATATGAAGCTAAGCTCTCCATGCATCCTATCTCCTCCAACAACGAAAGGAATGAGCCATCGTCACGTCGGTTTGACAATACGAACCCACTTGTCGAAGCAGAATAGAACCGATCAAGACTAGCAGGGGTATTGTACACAAACGATCCTCGGTTGGGTGACCTGAACCAGTTCTGCAAGCGCTCTATTCATTTGACCGCCCCAGAAAGTGAGGTCAATGCTCACGTGCGTCAACCCCCAGTTTTTGTTGCCTCGTGTTTGCCTCATCCGCATCGCCACATCTCACGCATTACCCTACCATATTATTATACCTCGGTCTGTCGTTACAATTGCCGTACAGTAGTAGATCAGGCAAGGTTATCACTGGTATTGCTTGGTCGAGCGCAGAATATATATGCTCTGCACAATTGATCGAAGTGAAGTTCGATGATGAGGTCATAGCGCCAAAGACCCTGCCCCTCCACTTCAATGTTCTTCATCGTTTGCGAGCCGCATTCCCCTCGATCGATGATCTGGCGCCGGAACTGCACGCGAAGTCAGATAAGAAAGTGACGGAGCGCTCGATGCCAAACTCACTGCCGAGCGTGATGTGCAGCGAAATACTCGATGGCGGCCGGACCTGCGCGTCTTCAAGCATATCTGCGGGACGGGCCCCGCCATGGCAGCCAATTAGCGACGCGCCGTCAATGCTAACATCAGCTGCGTCATGATTGCATGATGATATAGCTTCGCAGACACGCAAACTGCAGTGGCAAAGCAAATATAAGACTTTCCAGGCCTCCTGCAAATAACTTTCTATTCACCTCAATCATACTTGATAATACAAATTCAGCCAGAATCAATCAGTATGGCTCCCTCCGCTACCGCAAGTGCGCCAGACGGGCAGAAGACCGGTGATATCAACCGCGACTACAACGATGACCGAAGCTCCAAGGCGCAAGATACTCTCTACACAACCAGCAATGGCGTGCCGATGCCTCACCCATACGAGTCTCAGCGTGTCGGCGAAAACGGTCCTCTTCTTCTGCAGGACTTCCATCTAATCGATTTGGTATGTCCTTAGACCGTTCCTGCATGACAATGCAAGCGAATCGCCCCCGGCACCTCCGGACGCGCTGGGGGAATCACCTTCATTGTTATTTATGAAGACCGCTCATGGACAATGGCTGACGTATCATAGCTGGCACATTTCGATAGAGAGAGAATTCCCGAGAGAGTCGTGCACGCCAAGGGTGGAGGAGCCCATGGCTACTACCAGACCACCGACCCATTGGACGACCTCTGCATGGCCGACATCTTCCAGGCAGGCAAGAAATGCCCAATTTCAGTGAGATTCAGCACGGTCGGTGGCGAATCTGGTTCGCACGATTGTGCCCGTGATCCACGAGGCTTCTCTGTCAAGTTCCGCACAGACGAGGGAAACTGGGGTAGGCAAACATTTGGCACCCTTCTTCAAAATGCCATGCTAACAGTCGTCTAGATGTCGTTGCAAACAACACCCCAGTGTTCTTTCTGCGTGACGCAGCGAAATTCCCACACTTCATCCACACACAGAAGCGTGACCCCTCCACACACTTGACCCACGCCGATGATTCAACGATGTTCTGGGATTACCTCTCACAGAACCCGGAGTCCGTCCACCAGGTCATGATTCTTATGGGTGACCGTGGTATTCCTGACGGCTGGCGAAAGATGCACGGCTACACCGGACACACCCAGAAGCTTATCAACAAGAAGGGTGAGTGGGTGTATGGTCAGATGCACATGAAGAGCAAGCAAGGTACCGGATTCATCACGCAGGAAGACTCGGCAAATTACTCCCCCGATTACTCGCAGAAGGATTTGTACTTCGCCATCGAGAAGGGTGACTACCCGGGTTGGGATGTCATGTGGCAAACCATGACCCCCAAGCAAGCCGAGGAGGCATGGGAGAAGGACGGTATCAACGTATTCGACTTGACCCACGTCTGGCCTCAATCGAAGTACCCGCTGCGCAAGGTTGGCGAGTTCTTCTTGAACGAGAACGTCGAGAACTACTTTGCCGAAATCGAGCAAATCGCATTCAACCCGGCACACGTCCCACCAGGAATTGAGCCATCCGCAGACCCTGTTTACCAGTCCCGTCTGTTCTCCTACCCCGACACGCACCGCCACCGCATCGGCGTCAACTACCAGCAATTGCCTGTGAACTCTCCTCGTACCCCATACCGTCTTGCCAACTTCCAACGCGATGGTCCCATGGCCTTCTACAACCAAGGCTCGCGACCTGCATACCTAAGCTCCATCCAGCCAATCCAGTTCCGCGAGCGTACCATGGACCTTGACAAGATTCATGGCCACTTCATCGGCAATGCCGTCACATTCCTTTCGGAGATCCGACCCGAAGACTTCAACGCCCCACGCACTCTTTGGGAGAAGGTCTTCGACAACGACGCTAAGGAGCGCTTTATCAACAACGTCTCCGGTCACATGAGCAACTGCCACAAGGAAGAGATCATCAAGCGTCAAATCGCCATCTTCCGCGAGGTCTCCGAGGATCTTGCCAGCCGTCTCGAGAAGGCAACCGGTGTCAAGGGCTATGATGGCATCACCAACCTCCAGTTTAATGGCACTGTCAATGGAATGGCAAAAGATGCCAGCAAGCGTGCAGCAAACGGCATGATCCCACGTCTTAATGCCTCGAACAACAACGGCGCGCCCAGAGCTGGCAGCCATCAAGGTCTTTCCAATTAAAGACACTACTACTTGCATTTCCTGGTTCAACGGATCATAGCGCGACACGATTTCTTATGTAGTTTTTTAGAGCAGATACCTTTACTTCTGATATGAATCAATGTTTTCATCTCTACACCTCGAGCATTCTCCAAATATACGAATCTCCAGCAGCCCGCCATTGCATAAATACATTCACCCCACTGATTTCGAGACGCTTCCAGTCACTTTGATTCTCTCGGATCTGACACATGCAAGCAGTACCTCCGTAGCTAAGGCTGTTGTTGGACTTTGCAACCAACGTCTGAGCCTGACGGCACGTGATCATAAACTTCACTTCACCCCTGGCGTCACTAGGAGCCCAAAAACTTATCTTGCGGTCCTGTCATGACAGATGTATGGAGAGAAGTAAGTACAGAGCTTGCTCACTGTCTCGTGTATTGACCATATCCTGCTCTTTTCGCTTGTAGCAGAGCAATGGTGAGCGACTATAGATACGGAGAGGTCAACGATGGCGATAAAACAACATCACTCGCATTTGAGAAATCGATGAATGGTAGGAAGGTGATGTGATGTGTTTTGGTTGTTCACACATCACTTGACGTCTTACCATTGTCCTTGTTCCCTTCATCATATGAACGTTCACCTGCCGTGCTCGTCAATAGACTATTGACAAGAATGTGTGGCTGGGGTTATGTCTATTACTTCTGGCGCCTGCACATATACTATGGCACGAGACTCACCAAGTCTTTCACTGAGTTCAGGGCTTTCACTACAACCAACCAGAACAACGTCTTTTGCCTACTCCACCTTCGCCATGTTTATGTAAGTCTTCAAAGGCCAGAGAACAGTCCTCATAAGCTTACATATGCTAACATGAGACAGGTTTCCCATCGTCTAGGCAATTGCGCCGGGCGAACTTGTCGTGTACGATCCGTTTCAGGGCGACGAGGTATGTTGTACTGTCCATGCCAACGAGATCTGAGCAGGCAAGCTGACAGTATCATAGGGATCGGACAATATCGATTGGTCTGAGGATCCGGGGCCGTTACCAGCATCACGCTCGCCCTCGAGGACACCGCCCAGTAGCCCGCCTTCGTCTCCACGGGCGCGCTCTTCCTTGCCCGAAAACTATATTCCATATTCGATTGAACCAACGTTTGAGGTGCCAAAGCAGGTTAAACGATGGGCACTTGGGGGGCAAGAAGAGAGCGACGAGGTCAAACAGAGTAAGAAAGGCAAGAAAGGCAAAAAGGGGAAGAAAGGAAAGAAAGGCAAGAGAGGCAAAAAGGGTAAAGGGGGTAAGAAGAACAAGGGTCGTAGAAAGCGGTAGTCTGGGTGAATTTGCACATAGCCTACGAGATCGAGGATTACTTTTATATGCCCTGTCGATTTTGAGGTTATGTAATTGACTTTCAGTCGAGACAAGAGCATGTTGCGTTCCTGTAGATTCCCCAAGTCTTGTCATCGGTGAAACGTCAGTCACCTGACAGCAGTACCAATGTTCGCTAGCGGAGAGCATTCCATGCCTGCCTATGACAGTGACTCATGCCATCATGCAGTCAACGAAGACTCGTTAGTACCGCTCACGGCTCACAGATACACAGAACAGCGTGTGGCGGAAGTGTGGTAGTCTTCACCGGATGGGCCTCTCCCTGATATGGTCTGCACAACAGTGAACCCAGTATGATCGCACACGTCAACGGCGAGGCCTGTTCGGGATCCGTGCGAGCTGACAAGATCTTGACAGAGCCCATTTCGGACAGCTGATAGGAAGAAGTTGTTTTACCCCACCCAGTGCCAACTCTGCACATCAGGCGAAGTAGATTAGCACTCAGACAAAGTACCGCAGTCCGTAGCTCGAGTTGGTTTATGGATATTTAGAGACGCACGCGAATCCGGCGAATGCTCCGGCATCACGTTGAGCCCAATCAATGTCGTCCAACACTGTTAGTGCAGGTATTCGTGCTGGGTGCAGCTCTGATGGGAGGCATTGGAGCAGTAGAGCTTGAACCACATAGCCGATAGTCGTGCATACTTCGAATGAATCGATGGGCGCAGAAGTCCTGTACAAGCTATCAAGTACCGTGAAGCCATTCGATGTGCACGCGCATCAAACAGGGGTCGTCAACGGGAACAAAGGCTTGGCTCCGGCAGGGTCCTTGTGACATGAGCGAGGCGTTCCTTGATATTTTGTGCTTGAATTCTCCTAAGGCCGTATCAAAATTGTTCCTCGCGGTGTCGTTGGCCTGGACAGTCATGGAAAGTAAGGATGGGGAGATGTGGTGGGCGACTTTCAAACAAGGTTTCTGCTAGAAACACGGCGACGAGGAGTACCACCACACGGCAACGCCATCAAGATGCCTTTGGTGTACTCTCAACGGTTCCTTACGCGCGAAGATACAGCGGCCTCGGTGATCAGTCCTAGCCCTGCGATGAAAGATGCCAGGCAACGAAGATGTTGGTGCCACTACAGATACCTCGACAGAGTCCCGTCGTGATGGCCCAGAGCACACCACGACATCACCCCCTCCGAACGTGACCATGATAGACAACACCCCTCAAGCGTACTACTTTATCAGGTTCACGATCATCGTCCTCCATTTCCTTGCTCCAGTTTGCACCTTCTACACGGTCATCTCACTCAGGAAGGCCTTCCTGCGATTCCGAACGCAGCATGTGCTACCCACTTTCACTCTCCTGGACTATTACTGTCTAGCCGAGACGCTGTTCTATGCCTGGTTCCTATGGTATCGGACCTACCTGCAGCATGAAGCCACGCATCCCAAATTGAAGAGCAAGATACAGCGGAGAGAACTGTTCGACCATGTGAAGAGCGAGATCCATGACATCAAGCTTTTCCTCACAGGATGGTTTCGCGGCGCAAAAGTGGAAGACATTGGAAGGCAGCAGGTGTTAGACTTTGTTGACTGGTCTTTCTTCGAGGGTAGAGCAAAGGAGGTGAAGTGTGAAGCGGAAGTGGAGGAATACGTCCGGGAGATGGAGGCAATGCTAGGCGATAAATTCAAAGATGGCAAAGGAACAGCACAGCCGCTGCGATTGACAGTCGATCCTATTGAGATGGAGTGCCGAAGTCTTTTCTGGTACATATTGATGATGATTGTCGATTCGAGCACGCACATGAAGATGCTGTGGTATGGGTTCGAGTACTACTACACTCCCTCAACAAGTCTTGCCATCTTCCCACCCCGGCCGGTCGAGCTCCTGACACATTCGAAGCGTTCGCCTGCGAAACGCTTGTCCTACTGGCTACGACCTCACACGTCCAAAACACGCCTCCCTGTCCTATTCATTCATGGCATTGGTGTCGGTCTCTATCCGAATGTTGGCTTCATTCGTGAGCTGGACTTGGCACTGAATACACAAGCCGCCCTGGATGACGATGGTCAAGTTGGGATCATGGCCCTTGAAATCCTGCCAATATCGTCTCGACTTACGGAGGCAATTCATTCAAGGGACGAGTTTCTGGAACAGGTGACGCAGATCTTGGAAGCGCATTACCCTTCACAACGCTTCGTCTTGGCTTCCCACTCGTACGGCAGTGTGTTGAGTACATACATTCTTACCCATCCGGCATTGGCCACGCGCGTTGCTGGATGTCTGTTCATTGACCCGGTCACCATCCTTCTGCATATGCCCGACGTGGCGTATAATTTTACGGTCCGGCAACCCAAAACGGCCGCAGAGTTTCAACTCTGGTTTTTCGCCGCCAAAGATCCTGGGGTGGCTTATACGCTTGGAAGGCATTTCCACTGGGCTGAAAATCTTTTGTGGCGGGAACAAATCATGGCACTGGTTGACAATGGAATGCGGACGACTGTGAGCCTAGGCAGTCGTGACTTGATTGTGGACACCCCAGCGGTGGGAAAGTACTTAATGGAACACACCATTCCGGACCCAAGCGTGGAAAAGAACGCTGATGGTGTTGCTCATATGGAACTGAACTCAAAGAAGACCGGAAAAGAGGAAGACTGGAAAGTCAGAGAGTGGCAGGGTAAAGGACTGGAAGTGCTCTGGTTTGATGGTTTAGACCATGCGCAGGTCTTTGACACGGCGAAGACTAGGAAAAAGCTGGTCAATGTGCTCGTGGAGTACAGCAAGACGAGCCGGACCAGCAAGGGCGGTTAGAACGTTGATACAGCATAGACGAACACACATATACCCATATATGCATGAATACATGACTTTCTCGCGTGTCGTGACATGTGGCGATTCAGCCCCATATCCGAGCCCCTGTGATCATCAATAACACATACCATACATCAACGCCCAAGAAAGGTATCCACCTGACATGCGCTTACGCGCATAGCCTCCAATCTTGGACCCAGTATGCGATGCCCCTCATGTATAGACATGTGTCTCGCGTAGACAACTCATATCATGTCAAGGTTACATGTATCTGGAAGAGCGGCAAAAAAGGTCGCGTGCCAAGCCCGCCGCGACGCGATGCCCTGGCTGAAGATTGTAGTTACTTGGTACAATCTCACCCACGAAAGGAACGTTGCAAACATGACCTCGTAATAATCGATCTGTCTTCTTCTGGATGTTCGTGGTCTCTGGATTGATCTTCTCGCAAGTCCGTCCAATGCGCGCAGCATCGTGAGCGCCTTCATACCCTGCATAGCATCATGGCTCTTCTGTCGGCATCTTCTCTGAATAACCGCTTCGTCCATTTGGTGACCTTTGTCGCCTGTCTCCTGGGCTTCATATGGTTCCTCACGCCCCAAGAAAAGATTGCGCAACATCTCAACAGTGTGCCCGGACAGCTCGCCAGTCTCCCCGAGCATATTAGCAGCATTCCCGAACAGTTGACTAAGATCGCTGGATCATCGCCTGCGCCCACGAATGCTGGACCTCCAGCCGAGCAGCCTCCGGCGGCAATCCCTCCAACGGAAAAGCCTCTAGCAGATACGCTCGTCGTCGAGAAACCTGCCGTCGAGCACCCTACCAAGCCAAGCGTCTCGAAATACCCCCCAAAACGCAACCACCCAATCGATGGGCTGATCGAGAAAGCAGAAGGTGAATACCAAAGGCTTGTGTCATCAGAATCAAAGACGTTGCATGATGCAGCTGAAGCGTATCGCGCGCGCCGCGGACGACAACCACCGCCTGCCTTCAACATGTGGTTCCACTTCGCTCAGAACAGTTCTGCGGTCATCGTCGAAGAGTTCTTCGATCAAATATACCACGATCTTGGTCCTTTTTGGGGAGTGTCACCGAAGCTCATCCGCGAGCAAGCGTACGAATTTCCGCATAAGATCAGTGTCAGGAATGGAGTCGCGAATTGGAAGAGCGACATCGATGACCGGCCATGGATGCATTTGTGGACGGACTTGATCCGGACAATCCAGGACTTTCTGCCTGATGTGGATCTGCCAATAAACGTCATGGATGAGAGCCGCATAGTCGTGCCGTGGGAGGATATCAACTGGTATATGCAGCAAGGCGCAAACAAGCAAAGAGTTGTGCCGGGAAATGAGTTGAAGACACGATATCAGACGCTGAGGAAGGTTGAAGCCCACTATCACGAACCTTTCGACCCCGGGTTTTCTGGAGAAGGTCCATACTGGTCGATGGCAGTCGTTGGATGCCCCCCGGACAGTGCCGCAAGAAAGGCGTACATCGAGACTGATTTTCGGCCTGCGCCAAACCTCAGCACTACATATCCTCGTGGCTCGGAACAGGGTTATGTCAAAAATTTTACCCTTGCGAGATCGCCGTGCGAGAACGCGGAGCTACAAGGCCTGCACGGGTCATTTGTTGAGCCAGTCTCGATTTCTACCACCAAAAAGCTCTTTGCACTGTTTGGAGGCAGTAAGCTGCCCATGAATAACGACATTTTGCTACCCCCAGCAATGTACTGGACTTCGGACCCGCTGTATTCTGGAGGTGAGCATCACGGAGGACCTTGGGCAAACAAGAAGGACGCTATGATTTGGCGAGGTGCTGCGAGCGGTGGACGTAATCGGGAGGAGAACTGGACACGATTTCAACGCCATCGATTTGTATCCATGGTGAATGCTACCAATGTCCAGCTCGCGGAGAGCAGTGGCCAGAAACCCATCAACTTTGTGCTACCAGCTAACGATGTATACGACCTTCCCGCTCGCAGCAAGTCAGGCGCGATGAGTGAGTGGGTTTCGACATGGTCTGACGCGAAGATGGTGGATCTTATCTGCTTTCCGACTCCAGCGGAAGGTGACAGGAAATTGTGCGAATACACCAACAACTATTATTCCGTGGCGGAGTCTCTGCCGATGGAAGAACAGTATAATTACAAATATCTTCCGGACATTGATGGCAACTCATTCTCTGGGCGGTATCGGGGCTTCTTGGGCTCTACTTCTCTACCGATCAAAGCCACCATCTACCAAGAGTGGCACGATTCACGACTTGTGCCGTGGAAACACTTTGTGCCGATGGACAACACCTTCATCGACATTTATGGGATCATGGAGTATTTTGTCGGAAACGACAAGCGGAAAATTGGGGGTCATGACGCCAACGCGGAAAAGATTGCCATGGCTGGAAAGGAGTGGGCCGAGCGCGTGTTGAGGAAAGAAGACATGCAGGTTTACGTGCTCCGGTTGTTACTGGAGTACGCTCGGCTCCTGGATGATGATCGGGACATTTTGGGTTGGAACGAAGAGGCGTCTAAGGTTTGATAACATATTTTGAGAAGCGTACTCGCCGCATTGTAATTGTAGCATCGTTGTCGATGGACAGCGCTCATTTTCAGCATACATGTATTCATGACTTTACTGAACATCGCGTGGTCCCCCACTCCCAATTTCTGGACCTGCCTTGGCTTTATGGGTGCCTCTCTTCTTGTAGACATGTGAATTCCGTACATGTACTGCAATCTGTCACACGTGATCGTATAACGTCGAGCAAAGTTGGTCTGTGCTTTCCACGTTTTCTTTGTGCATTCCATATATGAAGCAGTCGAATGTCCTACATCAAATCCTTGCAATTGACAATCAAACAATTCTTTTATTTTGCATCTCGGACGCAGTATTAGTTGATGCGACCTTTTTGCCGAAAGATCGTGTCACCTGTTCGAGTCACTGCACAACCTTGGCTACGAGAAGCCAGACGCCCAAGAAATTTCTTGAGTCACGAGAAATCTAGCCCAGGGTTTGTACAAAATAAAAGAAGTCCACAGCCGTACAGGCAATTTTCCACTTCAACATTCGCAAATATGGCCGGCACGTCGGGTCTAGATATCAGTAAACTCACATCATCTGTATCGGAAATGGACCTTTCAACGCCACCCTCATTCCCTGGTGTTGCTTTGTACCCAGACAGCAATCCGGTGGATATCTACCGAGCCTACATAATTCAGGAGCTGCACAAGTCTACTGGTGTGGAACCTACCATCATCAACAATGCTGTGGCGTGGAGCCAGGATCTCAAGCACGGCGACTTGGTGCTGCCTGTTCCTGCGCTGCGAATAAAAGGCCAGAAGCCGGATGAACTCGCCAAGAAGATCGCCGAAGAGTTCCGTTGCCCGTTGATCAAGAAGCCGACCGTAGACAAGACGTTCATTAGATTCTTCTTCGAGCCGGCAACGTATGCGCAGTTGACGCTGAGGTATATCCTGCAGCTTAAATCCGAATATGGCCCGAATCCCAGGCTTGGATTCGAAGATCCTTCAGATGAGAATAGCAGGCGGAAGAAGATGATCGTTGAGTACTCAAGTCCGAATATTGCGAAGGAGTTCCATACCGGCCATCTTCGAAGTACGATCATTGGTGGTTTCTTGGTCAAGCTATATTCTGCCGCAGGGTGGGATACAGTGTCAATGAACTACCTTGGTGATTGGGGGAAGCAGTATGGAGTGCTTTCTCAGGGGTTTGAGAAGTATGGTAGTGACGAAGAGTTAGAAAAGGATCCCATCAAGCATCTCAATGAGGTCTACGTGAAGATCAACCAAGACAATGCTGAAGAACAGAAGGAGGCAAAGAAGCTGACCGAGCGGAAGGATGCTCTACAAAAGCTGAAGGAGCCACCGCCACCCAAAAAGGCAGCGAAGGGCAGTGCGCCTCCGCCGCCTCCTGCTCCCTGGACTGAAGAGCAAGAAAAGGAGCTACAATCTGTCGAAGCTGCTCTCGAACAGGAACAAGAACGCCTAATTCAACTGCCGAGTATCGACGAGAAAGCTCGACAATTCTTTAAGCGGATGACCGACGGTGACAAACAGGCGCTGCAATACTGGCAGAAGTTCCGAGATCTCTCAATCGAGGCGTACAAGCACATGTATGGTCGACTGAACATTCAATTTGACGACTACAGTGGCGAATCACAAGTGCTAGAAGCCGATATGGAGAAGGCCGCAGAAGTCTTGAAAACTCGGGGCATTAGCGAAGAATCTAAGGGCGCTGTTATTGTTGACCTTACCAAGCATGGCGCTCCAACTCTCGGCAAGACCTTGGTCAAGAAGCGAGACGGCACATCCCTTTATCTCACTCGAGATATTGCTGCCAACTACGAGCGATTCGAGAAGTACAATTTCGACCAGATGATCTATGTCGTGGCTTCTCAGCAAGACGTTCACGTTGCACAATTTTTCAAGATTCTCAGCTTGATGGGATCACCATACAGTGAGGTCGTGGCGAAATGCGAGCACATCACGTTTGGTATGGTGAAAGATCCGAAGGGCCAGACGATGAGCACGCGTAAAGGCACAGTCGTCTCACTAGCAGACAGTCTGGATAGTGCGCGAGAGTTCATGCACGACGTGATGAGGAAGAACCAGGACAAGTACGAGCAGGTCGAGAACCCGGAGCAGACTGCCGACACACTCGCCATCTCGGCCATTATGGTACAGGATTACAGTGGCAAGCGAATCAACGGCTACAATTTTGACATGGAGAAGATGACCAGCTTCGAAGGCGATACCGGACCTTACCTACAGTACTCGCACGCACGTGTGTGCTCGATGGAGCGGAAGGCCGGAGTTCCGTACGAGCAGCTGTTGGCTGCAGACTACAGCCTGATTACAGCCAAGGAAGGCGTCGACCTCGTCCGCACGCTCGCCCAGTGGCCGGACGTGTTTGCCAACACTTACAAGACACGGGAGCCGGTCACGGTGCTGACATATCTGTTCAAGATGACACATCAATTGAGCTCGTGCTACGATGCCAAGGACACGGCCAACAAGAACGCGAAGACGATGAGTGTGATGTATGCAGAGACGCCGGAGAAGAAGGCAGCGTTGATGGCACTGTATGATTCGGCACGACAGGTGCTGAGCAACGGAATGAAACTGCTGGGTCTTAGTCCAGTGGAGCGAATGTGAGGAAGCCGCGGAGGACGGTTAGGGGAGGCCAGCCTTGATACGCACGTACATTTGGCTGCTGCCATCAGTTCCGTTTGGCAACCATCATGTAGCATGAAACGAACGAAACATGAAGTGCGGTTCGCACTGGTTACACAGCTCTAGGTGGAATGTGAAGGATACATGTATGTGTTGTAGGTGCCACCCTGGGCTGACAGGCATGTACCTGTACGTGGTGGAAGCCCGTAAACATGAATCTCCCAGTGCTGGCCATGGGGAACCAAGCGATAGGTACATGTAGCTCGTCTTTGTATGTTTCCCCTGAATCACCTGACCTTCATTTGCCGTAGATTGATAATTTTGTTGTGGAAATAGGTATGTGGACAAATAGTGGTAATACCTTTGACTACCTGGTGAGTATCTGGACGCGATATACCCGACACGGAAGGCTGGAGGATATGTCCAGCATGCATATGTATGCACAGTATGTCTCGCCCCGTTAAGGCATGTACATGCACATAGCGACACCCGACCTATCCTGTCCAATCCTGCTGTGTCCCCCTATGCAGGTATGCATGAAATCGATCGTCACCCGCATCAGCATCAGCATCAACATCATCATCCTCGGCGACGACTGCATGTCAAGTTTGCCTTGTTGATACCCAACCTCCTAGTCACCGCAAGGTACCATCCTTCGAGAATCAAAATAACCTTAGCATTCCGATCCTTGGCATTCCGACCGTACACCACTTCACTCGACTCGGCTCCCTCAGCCCAACGCAGCGCACATGGTGCCGTTTCGCTCTCATTTGTCGCCCCGGCCTCACCACAGCTGCAGCCAACGCCTAGCGCTGCATTCCGCAGTCGAGGTGGACGGGAGCAAATGCTGCCCAGTTGCCGATTCGCGTGCTGCCACACCCGCCTGGTCTGTCCTCTCGTCTCTGCTTGATCTCGTCGTGCTGTGCTGCCTGACTGTACTTGGCTGTCTTAGGCTTCTATGTATGTCTGGTATGTACTGTACTGTACATGTACCTTACTGTTGCTATGCTGGTACCGCTGATACTGCTACTGCTGCTGTGGTTGCCTTCTCGCCTAGGTAACCCTCCATTCCTCTCTCTGCATCTGCTTCTATCTCTCTGCCTTCTCCGTCCCTTTGCCACCCCCATCTCATCCCGAGCCCTTGCTCTCCATCTCTCTCCGCCCATTCCTCGTCCCCGGCCTGCCCCGGTGGGCATTTGACTCTTCATTTCTTCGACACTACTCTACCGATACATGGCTACTTTCTTCCACACCCGTGTCACGTCTGCATATTGCTTCTACTGCCGCTGCTGACTCGGCTCCTGCACGACTACTGCTTCGACGGTCTCCTGCTGTGACTCCCCCCACATACCTCTCGTATGTCTGTCTGACTGAGCCGACCGGTGAAGGTTTAGCTGCTGCATGCAGCATCCACTGCACCTCATTCCACCATTCGCCGACCACCACCGACGCCCGGTTTCTTTTTTCTTCCTCATTCCTGGTTTCTTGAGACGATTTTTCTACTCGGCTGCCGACATGACTGGAGAGAGTACCTAGATGACTGATACTATACAACCCCGACACTCGACTCTGACACGTACATCATCATCATTGTCCTCCTCATCACCATCGCCGCATTCACCACTCCTCTGACCCGCGCGCCTCACCCCGCCATGACACACCGCTTCACTGCATCCCACCACGGAACATGAACCTCCGCCTCGCTGTGATCTGATCTGATCTGATCTGAGCCATCCCCATTCTCGCCATCCTTGACGCTCGAGCTGCGGCTTAGGGACGCTTATCGTCCCGGCCCACGATCGCGGTTGCGCATTCGTCAACACCCCCCAGCCTGGTCCCATTGTGACTTTTTTTGGACCCGGCCGCGGCTCTCCATCATCTCGACTCCTCCCTCTCACCGGTCTCCACCTCCGTCATGTCCGGCGACAATCGTTCCTCCAGGAGAGCGCCCGAGGCTGCCAAGGTCGAGGAGTACGACGAGGAGGAGAATGCGGTCAAGGCGGGCACAGCCGTGCACGCCCACGCTGACCAAAGTAGAGTATCCTCACAAGCTCCTCGACCCAAGACGGCGGAGCGCAGGCAGACCCAGCCGGAGCCAGTGAGTGACTCGGGTTATGCATCGCGAAGTACTGCTGCTGGTGCGGCGAATGCGGTGACCAAAGTCGCGACCAGTTCGACCAAGAAGCCGGTCATCCATCGACACGACAGCGCCCAGGGCAAATCCACCGATCCAAAACCATGCAAAGGGAGCTGTGACCATCCAGGATGTCGAGCCATGCGGAATCCCGAGCGTAGATATACCTTGACTCGGGACCAACGACCAGCCCAACCTTACCCTGTCCAACCGCCGCCGACCCAACAACCTTACTATCCTCCACAGCCGTCACAGCAGTACGCATATCCGGTGCAGATGCCGTCCGGACCAGGCTATCACCCTGGATTGGCAGCAGGTCCCCGACAGCGCGCGTTGTCCTCGACAGGACAGCCACGTCCTTCATCTTATCATGCTGGCTACACCGCGAATCCCACATATACCTCGCAGTATGGACCTCCACCATCGCCCTCTGCTTACCCTCCCATGGCCGGCTACTACCAGCAACCCACATATCATCGACAGCCTCAACAATCAGGCTATCTGGCTAGCACTCCTCCTACTCAGAGTCTGATGACATATCCTGTGCAATCGCCCATCACGCCGACCTCTCCGGCGCTTACAGGCGGTGCCCCACTCATGTCTGCTCGAGCACCGATCAATCCCGACCTCCCTGGTCTCGGCCACAGGCCTGCACTAACGCATGCTCCTTTGATAAGAAGACCATCCGCTCGGCAACAACCAGCTCTTCACGGACTGCCTGGGCGGTATATCGAGGACGAGTCTACCGAAGAGTCGATATATACCGACACGGAATCCGACTACAGCAGTGATGAGGATCGACTCGTGGCATCAACAAAACGAATGTCCCTTTCCAGAACCCAAAGTGCAAGAAGAGCAAGAGAGGACCGTGAGCGCATGCCTCCACCACTTTCTCGCAGACCGTCGGCGAGTCACCGTGCCACTGCACCGGCAGTTGTGCCAAGAATTTCGAGCTCTCGCGAGCAATTCCGACCCCGAGCAGAGCGCTCACGTCGCTCAGCCACCGATCTCGATCTGTATGCGGCGGACCATTTCGACTCCGATCGCACGGTCAACGCTGTCCTTTCCGGGCGACCTGGTCGCACCAATTCCACGTATTCAGGTCAGAGTCGGCGCCCGTCGCTCTCCACTTCCGCTACCGCGTCATCTGACCAGACTCCAGCCACTTCATATTCCAGCGGCTCCAACCCGCGTCGGATCATCGAAGACCGATATGGTCGTCAGCGTGAGTATCTCTCGCGAGACGATCAAGCCCGCTATGATCAGCGGCAGAAGCAGATGCTTCAAACCAAGATCGAAGAAGATCGCGCTCGTGATCGGCTGTACAAACAGCGGGATACCGCTGCCAAGGTGGAGGAGTATCAGCGGCGGGCGGCTGCAGGTGTTCTGGCGGACAACTATGAAGAGTTGAGTGCAGAGAAGATTAACCAGGCGACTGCGAAGCAACTTCGGCGGACGAGCGGCAGTCATATCTCCCACCACAGCCGTAAGAGCAGCAGCTCGAACAAGACTGGCGCCGTCAAGATCTCGAGCGGCGGGACGGAGGTGCATGTGTATGGTGACACCAATGTCACCGTTGAAGCGAATGAGGACGGCAACGGGACACGCTTGATCATCGGTAATCGCGAGACCTCCTATCATGGCAGCAGTCGTGATTCCAAGCACGGCCGGAGCCGAGGAGGCAGCGACATCCACACTCAACCGATCCGTGAAGAACGCGATGGGTATGAGAGTGGATATTGACGAAGCGGATATACGACCGCCATCCACGACTTCATGCTGAAAGAATGAATGGTATGAGATATTACGACCTTCTTCTATGTTTTCACGATGACACGACCGATACGACCGCCTCGAAACCCTGCATTGATATGCCTCCATTACTTCGATATGGGCAGGCTATTAGCGATCCTACGCAGGTTTTCTTCGATTCAATTCACAACAGAGCCATTGCCGCTGCCATATTTCCCGCCATCTACCAAGCCCATACGCCCTGAGCTCTGCAGTTGCAACTTGCGAGCTCCGAACCGAGTCTCACCAGCATTTCCCTTCCATCTATCAATGTTGGTTACCATACCAATAAATCGCCTCATCGCTCTTGCCTTCCAGACAGGAAAAGGCATGATGATCTCAAAAGCTTGGGTGGGAAGGTTTGCAAGATCACTACGCCTGTTACATCGAGTCCAGGAATAAAATGGTTTCTTGCGCGAGCTGATCTCACGAGCGCTGGATCTTCACTGACTGGGATACGAGGGATGGATAGAATGGGAAATTGTAGGGCGACCCAAGTCGCGAGCGTTTTTGCTACAAATCCTCCTTCTTCACCGTCTGGAGTCATCATCTTATCACCTTTACCTGAGCTAGCTATTCTATAGATACCCCACGCGCTCTCAGCCATTGCTTCAGCTATCGAGTCTTTCTGCATTTTGCGTTTCTTGCAAATTTTGCTCCAGCGATGTAAGACTGTAAGATTGTAAGACTCTAGGGCCTTGTTTGTGCTGATGGAAAACTTGCCCCGGCGTTTCTTTACTATGGATGTAGCTGTGCGGTACTAAGCTAGTTGGTTTGATGTAATAGAATGGAATGGAATGCTTATCTGAGGATGGGCTGGATATTACAAATTTATCACTTCGGCGTCGCTTTTCTGTTTCTTCGATTGTCACCATTTCCTTGCGCATCAGTTGTGGTCCACGTTGAGTCTCCTCGGCGTTAATCAATTGGCGGGTACTGAGACAGGATGTGAGATTGGTCGCGAGAAGTCAGCGATTGGAAGTCATGGTAAAAATTTAGTTTTATACAGTGTTCGCAAGCGTAGGATCAAAATATGTACATGTCTACGGGCCCAACTCTACAATCAACACCCGCTGAAACTTGGAAAAAGCAACCAACCACGTTTCTCACTGCGTCATCAGCTCGAAGCTGGTGCCGCCGACACTACTCCGCCCGCCTTGACTGCTGCGCTTCTTCTCGCTGCTCTTCGGACTGTGGAAGACGGTGCTGACGCGCTTGACGACGGGCGTGCGTAACATCTCGAAGCCGGTACTGACGCGCTTCCGGAGCGTCTGCGCGTCGTCCGGCTGATCCTGGCTTTCCATATACACGTGCCCGTCAGCGTGGCAGAGTTTCCAGCTGACGCGGAAGTCCTTGCCGCGGGCGCCGCCGCCGCACGAGCCGGTCAGATCCTTGCTGGGCGGCGAGTTGACGGCGAGGCTGAAGAGGTTGGAGGGCTCGGCGAAGTCGGTGTACCACTCGCGGTGGGCGACGAAGTAGACGAGGATGTAGAGGGAGAGGAAGAAGACGAGGAACAGCGGCAGGTAGAAGACTTTCTGGTAGTTGGCTGTGCCGCCGCTGGCGTACTGCTGGGCGCGCAGCGAGGCGTTGAAGTATTGGTGTTGCCCGTCAGTCATGGCGGGCACGGTGTAGTTCCAGAACTCGACGAAGGGCGAATCTTGAGCGGCGGAGATCAGGGTGCAGCCTGACATGACCGCCAGGGCTTCGGCCATGGATGGTAAAGCTGGGTTGAGGATAGCGCCGGCCCAATTCTGGGTGAGGATGAGCTGAGTCAGGAGTCGTGCGTTGGAAGAGTTGGCTTCGACTGTGCCGTCGTTGAAGGATAAGCCTGAGATTTGTGGTCAGTAGTCTGATCGTGATGTTTGCTGCGGGAGATCCTCACTAAGTGCCCATTGTATGGCGACTTCTGGCCAGTCCCTCGAGATGGACGCGTTCCCACTCGGGGCAGTTGACAAGCTCTTGATATACTGCAATTCGTCGTCGGGTTCTTCGCAAACAGCCTCCAATGTTCCACCTGCCTGACTAGCATTATACTGCGTCGAGCAGAAAGGCGTGAGACTGGATTTCATCTGGCACAGAGCATAGTTGCCGTCGTTCGGATTGGTGTAAGCGTCCACCGGGCCACCCTTCCCAAGAATGTAAATCGAATCTCGACCATAGACTAAGTCTGAGTTTGTGTCATTGACGATGGTGTTGTAGTCGGAAGGTAATTTAGGAAACACGGGCGGCCAGTTCTTGCCGATCGAGGAATTATCCAAGCCCCAGCCGAACACGTCGTGCAAAATCGTTTGTCCCAGAAATGGATCGGAGTAGCCTAGTTGGGATGGCCAAGTGGTCATGTTGAGGGCAGTGACGTTGTCATGGAGTGTGTCATTCTCCCACAGGCTGTAGACGAATGGTTGGAGAACTGTTTCGTTTGCAGTGACACATAGCACATGCACTACGGGCGAGGGAACGGAGGCGCGGATTTGATATTCGCCAAGACCATCGAGTTCGTCAGGCTGCATGATGATACCAGCATTCAAGGGGTCTACCGCGGCCTGAAGAACTCCTGGGTGGGGCATTGCCATGCTTACCTAGGGGACAGTCAGTAGTCAGCAATGTTGTAGATGAGAAGAAGTGCATGACGGTTCAGCTTCCACTCGGGAACGCTGGACTTACATTGTTGATCAGCAATCCATATTCTTCCCACAGTGCTGTGACATTAGACTGCTGCACCCACGGAGCCGTGACTGTTGTGTTGTCATTGATCACGGCATACCCTTTCGGCCTTTCTGAAAGGTCCGCGCTGCCATTTCCATTCGCAACCATGGCAGCCCAGCGATTGAGATAGCCGAAGTAGTTATGATATGCCATCGCTGCATGCTCCATGTCGACACAAGTAGAACCCGCGTAGTCTGGATCGTAAGACGTTTGAATCGGCGTCTTGCAGGTGTCTTTCATATACTGCACGTTTGCGTATTGAGTCTTGACCAAGCCTTGCAGTGCTTGGGACGACCATCCTGGCATCTTCAGCTGAGGCTGTACGAGAGCCGTAGCAGCGGAGGTGTAGAAGAGCGCAGCGAGGGCGGAAAGGAGTGATACCACGCCTAATATACTGACCCCAGCATACTTGACGCTCGACCAATTGGTTAGAACAGTACCTGGCGACATGATCCAGTTCCGCATGCTGATCTCGGCCAGCGTCACTCCCCGAGGATGGTCCACGTTGAAGGCTCGTCGACCCAAGGCTTGTCCAAGGAAAGCAACCACGATGGTGCCGAAGGCGATTTCGACAATTTTGGCCAGCACCGATGTGATGAAAGCTGCATTTGCCGCGGTCACGGAACCTTTTGAGTGGACCATTCTTCCGTATCTCGGACCAACCAGCGCGACAATTAAAAGCAGTCCGGACAAACAAGCAGATAAAAGCGCGGTAGCCAAGATGGCGGTTGAAAAGCAAGAGCCAAGCTTTTGCTTGAAGTGATCCTGGCTTTTGCAATCGTGATGTAGCGCAAACTCGTCGTATCTTTCACGAATCGGTAATAGTCCAGCTTCCGAGGTGGCGTACTGTGAAGGTTGAGCCGTCGATGACAGTGATACTGAAGACTGCTTTGCTGCATGCTTGTATGCCGCATAAGAAGTGTCAAACTCTGGGGTGCCCATTGGAGAGGCGTCATATCGTGTGCTGCCAGATAGTACTGAAGAGGGTATGAGTGGCGCATTAGAGTCAGGCGTACTCTGCTCAGCAGAAGGTTTGGGAGGTGGCGGAGTGTGAGGCCCGGAAGGAAGTGAGAATCGACTGACTCTGGCCGCAGGGCCGTCCATTATGCCCAGTCCATGACCAGAGAAAGAAGTTCGCGAAGTGCGAGCCAGGTCACCCTCCGCGTGAGAGTCCGAGCTGAGCCTCATATCAGCCATTGGTGTGGATGGCACTCTGTGATAAGTAGGTCTGTGTCGAGGCGGGTTTACTAATGGTGAAGAGATGGCTGGCGAGTGTGATCGCTCATCGGGCAACAGCTGGTTGTGTTCATGGTCCGGCATGGTTGGCTGCAGGATGTGGTTGTTGCAGGAATCAAGGTTGGCAAATGAGGCGAGGCAGTGTTTCAATTGTCATGTGGCACAGTCGAAGTCGCACCCACCTTCCTGCCAACCTCCGGCTTAACTTTGCACTGGCCAAGGTGATACCGCTTGAATGATCAGGAAGATGGAACAAGCGGCGCAATGAGCAAGAAGAGGACGTAAATAACTCGTGCAAGGCTGAGGCTGATATATGGACGTGGGGCCTACATGCAGCAAAGACCCGCCGTCCACCTACCTGGGCGTTCCAGTGTAACGGTACATGAGGGTTGAGATTGTGGCGGCCACATCTTGACCATCACTGCGATAGCGACAAGGAACATCTGGCCCCCAATACGCCACGCAGTCAATGAAGCGATGGTGTTGTGCAGGTTTTGTAGCCTTGTCGGTACTGTTTTGATAAGGTTATGCCTGTGAGGCGCATCGGACCCGTTTCGATCAGAAATGCGCGTATAGGCGTTAGTTGAGACCGACTCCATTGCGAAACACTATTCCGCCAGATGATGATCAGTCAACTCATGTGTGCTGCAAGTTGCCGTGTCCCTCATGGATGTGAGGTGCAGACAAGGCTGTAGGCCGAGACCAGTCCACCTGACGAACATGCAGAGATGTACCACCGCAGCTGTACGATATGATAAGAGTATGTAGGCGCAGTGCATCGGATCCCAGACCAATGCTACCTCAAATATGATCGCGATGGTCATTTCCCGTGTTGACCCTTCGCAGGATCAATAGCTGTGTTGTTCAACGGAACGGACAACAAGGAGGATGTTGACATGGCCATGTTTCTTCGTGTAGTACATGGAGAAGTGAATTAGTCTGCATTGGGGTGAGCGCCGATGGCGATCCAGAGCAAGCGCCGCTTGCCCGCGGCCATCTCAGCAGCATCTCCCTCTACAGCTCTTTAAGACCATCTCAGTCATCTATCGCAGAATCGATCTGGCGAGGGGAAGGACATACACCTCAGAGCGCTGGGCGATTGATACAACACACATGTTTGATGCCCGTACATGCTGGAACCGCCCTCTACAGCTTGCATTGTGGATGTACACGAGGTGTACAAAGTCGTCGTCAAATTTGAACACAGCACCAGGCTTGAACGCGGAAGATATATACTATTACTGGTTGCTAAATACTACTGCTTATCCCGCCCTCTTCAGATCAAAGACTCAGACTCACCCACCAGCTTATACCCCATATCATTGTACCGACGATGCGCCCCAGGGATCAACCGATATAGACCCCAGTATGGCGTGTTGATGGGGCTTGCACCAGTGAACAGCATCACATCGTAAATGAAGCCACCAAGCAGCGCGCCTATGATTGGTGCCACCATCGGAATCTGACATGTTGCGTTAGCAATTGACTTCGTACAGCGTCTCGACCACATACCCAGAAATAATGACCAGCTGTTGTGTAGACTGCAGAACCATATCCAACGAAAGACGTAAGGAGACGTGGACCAAAGTCGCGAGCTGGATTGATAGCAAAACTAGTCTCCCATCCGAAGCAAGAGGCAATTCCGAAGATTGTGAAGAACAGGCCTAGTGGCACCATGCCCTTCCCAGCGCCATAATTGTTGTCGTCTTGGAGCGCATAAATCATGAACATCAAGAGACTGGTTGCGATGACTTCAGAGAAGAAACTCTCCATCGCACTCATGAAGGGAGCCGGGTACGTGGCAAAGATTCCTGCTGTAGCGTACTTCGAGGCAGCAGGGACGGTGCGAACACCTCCTTCGAAGATGTCGATTGCAGAATGGTAGTTCCCGTAGACGACCCCCGCAGCACAGAACGCGCCGAGGAGTTGAGCAAAGACGTACACGGGCAGTTTCTTCCATGGAAACCCTCGATAGACGCAGTTCGCGAGCGTGACAGCAGGGTTCATGTGTGCACCACTGGCACCGGCAGTGTATGCACCAAGCATTATGCCGAGTCCCTAAGACAAGACTTAGTATCTCGCATCCAATGGTAACTCTTGTCATCTACTTACATAACCCCAAGCAATGGACTGGTAAGTACCCTTCTCACCATTGCTCAAAACGACTTGAGCGACGGCGCCATCTCCAAACATGACGAGAATGAAAGTCCCAAGGAACTCGGAAAAGGCGTCCTTGAACGTGCTCCGGACTTTGGACCATGCAAGATCTGGATTGACTTGAGCAGTCTTGGGATCTGCGTGCTTGGGCCGGTCAATGCCTACGCCATGCTCCGCAAATGTACCGAAATTGGTCGAGGTGTTGTCCATGGCTGGTGAAGTCTCGTCGCCAGCACTCATGATGAGCAATGGAGGTAACACCTGTACAAGCCCAGTGATAATGGGAAGTATCTTCACTGTAGATCCTTCTGCGTTATCGATGTATCCAAGCAGCTTTGTCTCTCGTACCAAAGGTCGCCTTGATTGATTACAAGCTGAAAAAGCTCTGCAAATGAACGATCACTCAACCGGACACGAAACGAATGGCAATAAAGAAACCGGACATGGGGCAATTGCAGGCATCAAGTAGATCCTCGTCATGACCAGCCGCCAGCCGCTTCTGCAGCATGCTGTCAGAGGCGTGCCGTGTCAAACAGGATTTCCGCAATGATAGGAGCAGCATCGAAAAGCTTCAGGAGTTTGTTAAGCTTGTCATTCGAGACCAGCTGGTGTATTCTTGAGCTAATTAGATGTCCTGTGACACAGTCGTTCTAAAAACACGCTCAGTGGCGTTGTGGCTTCTGATGGCATTGTGATGCCTGAGGAAATCGAGGTTCGCAGATGCGAAGATGTACATTTGATGTCCATGAGAATATTGCCTATCCCTCTAATGCTCGGGAAGATCAGCAACATCCCAGACGCTTTGCTAGAAGTATGTGGTGAGGTGGGTATGTTGGTAGAGTAAGTGTCTTGAAGTCATGTCTCGCATGCTTGTCGATCGTTTGGCGTTTTTAGAGCGCTCTAGTCCCGTACCTCAGATCCTTCTGCATGCATCTTTGCACCACAACTCATGTTACCTAAGGTACGTATGCATATCTTGCTCTATGTCATGTGATCATTCCCATCTCGCTGTATCGAACATACGACACGAGACGACTTTAATAGCTTCCATCTGCGTCGCGAGAGGAAATCCCACAGCCAACACCCATGAGTATGCGAGAGATGATCTACGTTTTGCTTGGCCAAACAGAATCACTGGCTGCTGCAGGAATGGACTGTGCGGACGATATATTACTGAGAAGTCACACCAAAGCGCACAATAACCTCCTTGCGTACTGGTAAAAGTTGTGCTCTGCAGGTGCGGCTAGCACGCAAATGTTGGATCGTTTCAGGTTCCATATTCCTAGTTTCAACGCGCATGAATCCTAAAGCTCAACACAATGTATCCACATTTGCATGCATGCACTTCGCCAGCTTAGGGGTACTTTTCGCAGACTGAGTGATGCAGAGGCTATTTAGAAGCCATCTATCTACGGATTCTGCGCCTCCGCTGCTGCTGCTGCTACTCCCACTCCTCCATTGCTTCTATCCTCTACTCCTCCAGGACAGATATGCAGCCACCTGTGTCGTCGATGCATATCAGGGACGAAAGGGTTTCAATCGGTGGAGAGCAGGGCATTGCTGCACTCAGCGGGAAAGATCCTATGCCCAATCGGCTTGGCTCGATGCTGGTCATACCCAGCGATTGAACCAAGGAGCAAGGTCATGCAGGGATCGTAAGAGGCAAGTCTTGTCAAGACCCTCAGCCTGCTACCGTCCTGATGCCGCAACATCGCTTCCGATTTGCTTATGCCGCGACGATTGGGGGAAAACTGGACTTTTACTGGCATTCGTTGCTATTGCGTTTGCTCGTAAACCTATCTCCAAGTTTGGTATTCCTAGAAGCAAAACCAATGTACGCATCTGCAAGCCTATGCATTCATCTGTGATGCTGATGTACTGATCTCTGGTTGTGATGAATGCATCTTCAGTGTTGAGTCAAGGTCGACCGCTTCGCAAGCCGTGGTGTCGTAAGCGAGCCTCGAACTCCTAGGGAAGTACGTGTACTGTAGTGACACTTGTAGGATGTGTGGGAACGCATAGGCATATCAACCAGAAATCGGCTTCTTATGACGCGGTGGTCGGGTTGTCTAGGGAGGAGGTTGCTAATGGTTTCACGGCGATCAGATCTCCGTGCGAGTAATCAGCCTTGCAATTCCACGGTTCTCTACCATGATATCACTATTGCTGATCTAGCACCGTCGTGCGAACACGTTTTTGCTGAGACAACGGGTAGTTCTATAGATAACAAGACCAGCGAAGATGTCATTCTGCAACGGTCGTGCCGATCTCCATATGGCTGGGCGGGCTGGGCTACGAAGAGTACATGTTAAACATGAAGCCTCTGATTGAAATCCATGATGTCGTCTCGATATCACAGCAATATCACGTGTCGACACTAGGTTGTCGTCATAAATGAAGTCGCTCGCCAGCCCTACAGGACATCATGTTTTCCTGGCGCGGGCCTTCTATACTTGCGGGCCTTCGCTAAGCCTACCTTATTAATCACACGAACCTTCGTGGTTGACACCCAACGATACCCAACGCACAAATAGGTCTTACCACCCACATCAGGTCGCTGTGCATCTTGCTGCAGGAGAAAGGTCTAGAACAAAGGCTATCGGTAAACGCCCTCTTCTTGCGCGTGCGGCTCTGCGAAACCAACTCCCCACCAACGTCACCTCTGACTTCACCCAGCGCAGACACGACCGTTGGACAGCACCAGTCACCCCACCAAGTTCGAGATCTGCAACATACGCCGGCTACGACCGCATCTTTCACTAGAGCCCAACTTCTCCGGAGTGGTGAAACCGTCTCTCCTTGGGCAGCTAGAGCTGTGCAACCGAATTGCCATCCTGCCTTACGCTTCCCTCACTGACCTTGGCTGCTTATATACAAATCAGAAGAAGGGCAAGGAAGAGGCTGGTAGCGAAAGAGCACACGGCCCATTGGGCATCAAATTTGAGCGCTAGGTACGTCCAGCCCACAATCACTGGTAGAACGAGCACAAGGAATACCCACCGGCCGTGACAGAAGTGACAAGGATTGGGCGGTTGTTTGTCGGCAGCGGAAGATTGGGTTGGTGAAGTGCTTCGTGTTGTTCGTCGGCACTCCGACAATACAAGTACATTGCGCTGTGTTGCAGTCGAGCTTCGCTTCGACTGCCGAAGCATGATCACAACACTCCAAGACTTCAAACCAGCCACCAAAGCCTCTCCGCTATTGACTGCTGTGGCTCGCAATGGTACTTAACGCTAACACCTTTGTACAGCTGACAAAGGGCTCGTACCAATCCCTGCAGACAGTTCTAGTTTCCTATCTTCGTCCGCACCCTCCGTCCGCCAATCACTGCTGAACTCACATCTTCGGCATGTCTTCTTACCACCGTCCTCTTTCGCCCGGAGGACGTCGCATTCAGAACCCTGGGCGGATATCTGATAGCGTAGCCACACCAGCCTCGTATTACAGCACGCCATCAAGCAGCAGCGTATACACAAATCCAAGAGCTAGCACAGGAGTGATTCCGATCTCGACACAGACATTCGTGAACGTCCCACCTCCATCGTCCAGCGTCCGGACACTCGAAAGTCGCGATTCACGGCCTGCGGAGCGTTTCGACTCTTATACAGGTCGGCCGCGACGGAACTCGCTACTTGACGGACAACGTGGGTCTTCGATTGCAGTTTCTTCGAGTACGGCCCCACCTCGCAACAGACCTACCGTGATTCAGAATGATTATGCAAGAACTTCGAGCCCTCCAAAGTCTACCAGAGACAAAGAGTATTACGTCACTCCAGCCGTCTCGGCAAGGCCAAAGACCGAACACAAAAAGCTGTACAGCGTAGACGACGGGACTGCGAAGCTCGTGGCAGACATTGATGTCACTGACGCACGAGAAAAACACCATCGACGTCGTAATAGCACGGAGCGATCGGGGTACAGGACTTCAAGAGGAGATAGCCAGGGCCGGGACGGCCGTCGGCACTATCACACCAGCGGAGGAGTTAACAAATCGCGAGACAAGAATATCGATGATGATGATGCCTACTCGTATACCGATGCTGCGGGCATGTATCGGGACACTGAGCCCAAATGGCGTCCTAGGCGGGGCAGCTTGGATCGTAACGGCGCGGGCGTGCACAATCGCGAGCGTCCTACCAGCATGACGGTCGATACGGGCTACGAGCCACGGACCTCGAATAAGGAACTAGGCCCGCCGCCCAGTACCCGAGGGTGGGATAAGTTGAACGATGGTCTCGGCCGCGCACGGAGCGTCCGCGATGCACCATCGCAACGTAACGTTGCTCAATCACCAACCAGAGGTCGATACATTGATGCTGGTGGCTACAGTGATCCCAAGGACCCGTACTACATCCCAGCCAGGGCAAACTCTAAGGAAGGCCGGACGAACACCAACACACTGCAACATGAGCGCGGTTCTGATCCACGTTACGACCAGTACGACCAATACGATGATAGACGTGAACCGCGTCGAGACCGACGAAACAGTCTTACGCGTGCGGCAGATCGTAGCGTGGAACGACGAGGGTTTGGCATCCGTCCAGCTAACCGAGACCCTTACGAACGTGGCAGTAACGAGAGCTTTGACAAAAGCTACGTGGACACAGCTTATATTGAACCACATCGACGAGATACGGCGCCGAGCATCTACCACGAGGAGAAGCGATTCGAACCGGATCGAAAGGATCGCGGGGCGTCTGAACGACCGCAGAACGAGCAGTGGGACCGAGACTCAAGGGAGAAAGACCTGAGAAGGAGAGAAGACGATCGAGTCTATGATCGAGATTATGACCGTGAGCGTGATCGACCACGAGACCGAGACCGAGACTACCTTGCTGATCGGGAGCGAGAACGAGAGCGCGAACGTATGGAGCGCGAGACCGACCGCGACCGCGAGAGGCATCACCACCGCCGTGACACCGACCGGGATCGCGATCGAGATTACAATAGAAAGGAAAATGGCGACAAGGATACATCGTCTGGACTGACAAAGGCTGCCACAGGTAGTTTGGCAGGCGCTGCCGCAGCTCTTGGCCTTGGGAAGCTGATCAACAGAGACAAAGAGAAGAAAGACGACCGCGATCGCGATTCAGACCGAGAAAGGGAACGAACTCGTCCACGAGACGATCAGCGAGACCGTGACCATGAGCGTGATGCTGATCGTGAGCGCGAGCGCGAGCGGGGTCCTGATCGTGATCGTACGAGAGATCGAGATGCCAGTATCGTCGAGCAACGCCGTGTTGATATCAAGGATCCAGATCGAGACCGTCGACAGCAGACTTCTGATAAATACAGTGACGAGGGTCTGAACTCCGACCGCGAGCCGCCTCGAGATCACTACCGAGATGAGGATCGTGGGCTGGGCTTCGCATTCGAAGGCCCTCAAGAGCAATCACGAAAAGACTCTGTTCCTGTCGAGCGTGAACGAGAGCGCGAGCGCGAGCTCGAGCGAGACCACCTCGATAAATCCTCACAACCCGCCCAAATGCCGCAGCCAGCCGTGGACCCCGATGAAGACTACCGCCGTCGCATGGAGCAAGTTCAGCGAGAGTTAGCACTCAGCCGAAGTGCAGAGCCAAACAACAATCAAACTGACGTTAATCCGGATCGCCAAAGACGTCAGCGCGAACGTGAGCAGCGGCTTCGTGAGCGAGGTGATCGTAATCGAGATAACGACGTCCCATCAGCATTCGGTATTGTTCCAGGGCTTGGAAATGTTGGGATCAATGATATCCCTCCACCACCACCGTTGCGACAAAGCTTCGATGATGAGTCGGAGATTTCTCGTAGCACTGAGCTGAATCGAAAGCCGAGTATCTTGGACATGCCTATGCATTCTGGATCCGCCCAGATCATCGACAACAGCATGAGTGATAGCAGGGAAGGCCGTGTGAAGATTGTGGACCCGCCGACTGATGAAGAGGAGCGCAAGCCAAAAGGCATTCTCAAGAAGCCCACCGAGAAGTTTCCCGAACACCAGAACAATGTGAGAGAAGGCGTAGCACCCTTGAAAGACGTAAGTGCATGTGGATGTGTCTATTTATTCACACGTGTGACTAACAATTATCAGAACACCAAGAAGGGCATCCCGCCAGGCGCCCGCTGGACCAAGATCGATCGCAAACTGGTCAATCCCGAGTCTCTTGACGAGGCGAAGGAGCGGTACGAAGAGCGCCAGGATTTTGTGATCGTCCTACGTGTCCTTACCAAGGAAGAGATCCAAAAGTTTGCAGACCGCACCAAAGAGCTGCGACTTATCATGAGTATGGTCATCGAATGTTGAAAGGAGACGTGAATTCCGCTAACGATGTTGTCTTTAGGCGAACAAGCCGACAGAGAGGCAAGGGCAGCACGCAAGGCCGGCAAACGGCAGGAGCGCAGGACAAGAGACGAATACTCGGATGTCGACAGCGAGGATGAGTATGCGCCTCGCACGCCGAAGATGCTCGAAGGCCCATCCAGTACCTCTGGTCCAAACTGGTCAGATGCTGCGAGCACTGCAGGGTCGCAGCAGCACAGCGACTTCTCGAGAGATCATAGGGAGCGCAGGCGAGAGCCCGAGCGTGAGTCAGTCTACGCGAGCAATGGCGCAGGAGGACGGCGGGATTAAGAAGCGAGTGTGTCTTTCTACAATGTCATGACTTTACCCTGCATCAGCGCTGGTCGCTCCTTTCGTCTATATTGGATTGAAGTCATGAGCTTGGTACGGAACCGCATTCACGGCGTACAAGGATCTTGCGCTTTTCGCGATGGCGGGATAAGGTAGATGAGCATTATTCGGACTACATATTTACATCGGTTGAAATCGTCTTCGAGCTTCGTGATACTGCTTGCAATCATTACGACGATACCGCCATATTGTATCGGGATATGTGTAGGGATCGACCAGGACTGCATCTCTTGCCATCCCACTGCGGTCCAATCTCTGCCGCCAAGTCTCATGCTCTTCGTCCCGAACAAGCCATCAATACAGCTCTCATGCCTTCGAAGCGACTATACATGACCCGAAAGAATGTCGCACCGAACGGAGAGCTTGTCACTCCCCAGCAAGTCTCCTACGCGATGACAGTTATAGACGAACCGACCCCCAATCTCATCCCAGTCCATACCCAACAGTGGAGAACGGAATGGCTATAATCCTGCACGATGCCACGTGTAGGCCTATCTCTGGCACACGCCCAGATCTATACTGCCATTCTAATATACCGATGCTAGCAGGGTCGGACTCCCGTCCATATTTATATGATAAGGTAAAGTACGGACGGTTACGAAGCGAGCCTTCGCCATGTGCTCTTCCCTTCTAGACGTCCCGTCTACCTCTATCTGTTGAACCCTGCCTCTTATTCCCGCCGCGGTATTACAGGCATCGGACGCGTCCCCGATGTATAGACGATATGTTATGCCGGGTGAAACTACATGTAGTGAGATGCGTGGGGAAGACGGATGGTGCTGCGGTGTGCTTGTTCAGATGATGTAGAAGTCTGGCCATTCTACTTTATATACGGTACTTAAGTAGGTGTTGACGTACATTTATCTTAGGTATCTACTGTGTCTGTCCTGGTGTATCGCCACGTTGTTGGGGACTGCTCAATAGTCAAGAGGAGTAAGTAAGTTGGCACGAGACGCTTTACACACGAGTTGGTTCGCTTCTGGCTCGACATGCGAATGGTTTCGTTGGGATATTCTTCGTTGCATCTTTTTCACACAGGGTCAACTCCTGCTCACGAGTCAATGCCAATCGTGAACGCCGTGCCCATTCGTTTTCTACAACTGAGTACACAGACACGAGAAGCCTGCCCTTGCATGTTTTGGCTGCCAACGATTCGTGTATTGTTGCTATCATCATCACTTTGTATCTTCATCTACCTCTCATATATTCGAAAAGATTCGTCTCGTTCTACAAGACAACCCACAACACCCCAGGACGTGTACGCCTATGTTCCATCGTGTTCATCGTGTATCGTGTTCGCCGTTCAATCTCACCCCTTGTCTTCCTTGACAATCACGTTCCACCTCCACCAGACCCTGATCAGTCCACGATCTCCCTGAGCAATACCTCGTACCTCTCTTTTGTACACTCACTCACTGACTCAGTCACTTTCGGCACTGGACCCTCTTCTCCCCACACGATTCTTGCGAGTCAACCACTTGCGCCGGCCAGGTCGTGTCTCGAGGTAATCAGGCATCGTCGACGAAGAGCTGCACATCATGTTGCGGTATGCGTCCACTATGGAAAGAACACGGGTATAGTCAGTAAATGCTCAAGACTTTCTTCCCCCAATATCGCCCGATCTCCAGGTGTTGGAAACCTGCATGATTCTTCGTCCGATGATCTGGCTGTCGGATAGCTTCTTCCCTCCTTTCCCTTCTGCTACACCATGAAGGGTTGTACTTACGAGAGCGCTGCAGGAACAGCGTGCGGCGATTGAACGTCCGCGCCTGGCCCCAGCTCATACGATATCCAAGCTCGTTGAGTGCCTCCTCTTTGGCGCGGCGAGCGGGCGTCATGCTAGGCACAGGAAGTTCAGCGACCGTACCATCGAGCAAGGAGATCGGCACGAGCGTCTTTGCAACGACTTGAGGCGAGCGAGGACTCGCATCCTGCATCTCTACCTCGTTTTCCACGCCATCTGCGGCAATATGTTCCCGTGGCGAGTTCCTCGCTGAGCGCATTTGGCGCGGATAGTACGAGCGCGGGTAGACGGCGTTGCAGCGCAGGTGCGCGTCAGGCATGTCGTCCATGTTGACCTGGTCGAGCATGACACGCACACGCACACGACCGCCGCGTTGGACATCGTCAACGAGGATGAATTTGCGGCGTTTACTGGCCGGCGCAGCGTCCGGTCTGCCGCGCCCGTTGATTTCCTTCTCTTCCTCGTTGGTCGAAGCAGAGATCAGAGCCTGATGAGGGGCATAGTAGCCTGTCTTGTTGAGCACTGCTGGCGCGGTCGAGGAGCCTTCTGCCGTTGCTTGGTGAGGATATGTCGGGTAGAAGTTCTGCGCGTGTCGGACGGAGGCTGGGGAGGACCCAGATGATTCGCTTGATTGCTGCAGTGATGATCGCTGAGGTTGGTGAGCCGGCCCAGATCCATACTCAGTCCCATCTACATCCAAGATTTCTCAAGTTAGCGACGTGTCTTCCAATAATAAAGTGTAGGGCGTAGAAGGTACAGCTTCGAAATCAGGTAGGATGACAGACAAAGAAAGAATGCATGCAGAAAGGTGTAAAAACGTTATTGCTACGAACGGGCACGCCGGCACAGCCTCGAGCAAGAGATTCCTATATCCCCATTGAACTTTCTACTGTACAGATCGTACAGACATCGCATCGCAAGTCGTTTCAGTCGCTTGAATCGTGGTAAAGGCCTAAAGAACCGGGCGCCTATTCTACATGTGCTGCTGATACATCCCTCCCATCTCATTATTGTGATGGGCCTCACCATGATGATGAACTTGTGGGGCGCCATGGCCGATGCTGGGCGGAGGTACGCTGGGGGGCATACCTTGAGGTGGTTGCAAGCCCGCGCTTGATGGTCCATGAGGGCCCGGAAGTCCTGAAGAGCCGGCACCCACATTCGACTTTCGTGTGTTGACCTTGGCCATCCGCCGCACCCGTCGACTCCTCAATCGTGGATCCTGATTGCTATTCCTCCAGCTGTCCACTGCTCTTTGGATCAGGCCGCGTTTCTCTCGTAGGTTCGGGTTAAGCTGTGCCAGCGCCCATCCTACCGCATTACATTCGCTCTCGTAATGCAAACGGTTGCCTTTGTACTGTTCCTTACCGCAACATGCACGCGGATACACGCAGTTTGCGGATTTGAAGTCCTGGTTGAGCTCCTCCACGTTGACTGCTTCCACGTCGCAGCGGATGGTGTACTCCATCTTCACACGGTCTCGCGAGTATTCGAATGCGATCCATTGAACTCCGTTGTTGTCCTGGCGTACCACAAGTGGGGTGGTTGCGGGAATTGGACCGGGTGCTAGATCATGAGTGTTAGTAAATCACCAAGAGACTTTGCGTGGATCGCATACCTGGACCTGAAGTGGTTTGTGGAGCCTGTTGTGGGGCTCCCATCACCGAGACTGAAGAATCCCTTTGTAGCGATCCTAGACTCGGCTTCGAATCGATTTGCATGCTAGGTTGAGGCTGCGTGGATTGCAGAAGCTGTGGTTCCGAATGGTGCCGTTGCGGCTGGTTCGGGAAATGTTGAAAAGATGGGACGCCGCCCTGAGTAGGGGGAATCGATTGTGGGTGGATCGGGGGAGCTGGATGCTGTCCGTATGGGGACTGATGCTGCATAGGATACTGTGGATAGTACATGTGCTGTGTCATCGCCGGCATGTTGAACATTTGCCGGCCATGTGCGTCAGTCTGCGGTGAGTGTATTGATGCTGGCGAGTTTGATTGTGGTGTCTGGTAGTTGAGAAGGGTTGAGTATGGCTGCCGGCTGATCGCTGCCTGAGTCGCCATCGTGTCGCCAGGTTCTGTGTCATCTGTCAGCATTCGTCGATGGCATGATCGCTGACGCTCTTTCTGGTAAGGACGATCCACGATCTGACGGTGCCTGACAGCGTTTGCTCACCTGAAGACGCGTAGCTACCGGTGGTGGATGCTGCGCTGTA
Source organism: Microcyclospora tardicrescens (assembly GCA_003012245.1). Taxonomy (NCBI): domain Eukaryota; kingdom Fungi; phylum Ascomycota; class Dothideomycetes; order Capnodiales; genus Microcyclospora; species Microcyclospora tardicrescens. Next base: position 18,899 of record PXOE01000153.1, on the reverse strand, counting down.
CGGGCTGGGATGAGCGCTGAAGAACGTAGGATCACCCGGGTGATGCTGGGGACCGTTTTGCAATGTCCCTGGGTAGGGTGCCTGGTGGTGTTGTTGGGGTGCGTTTTGAATGGGTTGGTGAGGAGCGGCGTAAGGACCCTGATGAGTGGTTGGAGACTGTAAGTGATGAATGTGGCGGGGTGAGTTAGCCCGTTGGTGCTGCTGTTGCTGCTGCTGTGGTTGGTGTTGTTGTTGTTGCTGGTGCTGCTGGTGCTGCTGCTGGAGATGTTGCTGTGGCTGTGGCTGCGGCTGATGTTGGTGTTGCAGGTGCGGTAGACCTGCTGATCGTGGATCCTGCAGAGGTTGATGCTGTGGCAGATATTGAGACGGCGGCAGACCGTGATGTGATGCGTTTGGTTGGTTCTGATACAGGCCAAGGGTTAGCAGGACGATCGATAGATGGTGCAGCGCGTTATGTGAAATCTGGTGGCTGTCACGAACGGGAGAATGGGATTGTATCGTCGAGGGCGAGTGATGTTGATTCTGGTCTGAAGTCCTCACGGCATGATCCTTGATCAGATTGGTGAAGTAGAGAGTGCCTGTAGATCAATAGCCAGGTGCGGGCTGAGGCAATCGTCCAGACAAACGCTGGACTGTAAGCTGATACAATCGTGATGCTGGCGCTGGCGCTGGCGAGGGTGAGAGTAGTGATGCGGCGAGTAGCTTGTCGCCAGCGTGAAACAAACGACAGATCAGTCTTTGCCGTCGATTGTAGTTGATGAGAATCCCGGCAGGTAACAGGACAGTACATGGGTCATCATTTGAGGGTTCAGATGGTGGAAGGGGAAGAGGAGGGGTGGGGTCAAGGAACGGGACGGAGAACTGTACCATCGGTGGAACAAGTGGTCGCGGTATCGTCGGCGGTGTCGTTCAGGACAGCGGCGGAAGATCAGCGGCAGCAGTGGTCGTCGTTGCTGTCGTCGTCGTCGCCGCGACGGTCGAAATAGACGTCGAGCAGTGGTCGAGTCGTTATGGTTGTCGTCGACGTTTGGCGTGGCGGGTCGAAGAGGTCTGCGTTTGACGCCGGTGAGAACGAGGATGCACGCAGAACAAGGATGGTGGCGGCAACAGGGCTGGAGGGGGATTATCGATTCGAGGCCGGGGTGTGTGTTGGGCCTTGGGAGCAGTACAGTACATGTACCCGGCAGCAGGTGATAACTCCGTGTTACGGATGGTTCAAGTCGGCTGGCGTGAGCAAGGATAATAAGGTATATGTCAAGTAAAGTTACAGGCGAGGTCAGGCAATGGATTGGAAGTGCTTGAGGTGGGTTATTATGAGTTGCCGTGACTCGGAAGCAGCAGATAAGGTGGCTCAAGTGGATTGCATGGGAGGAGCGCGGCAAGTAGGGACTAAAGGCTGTTTTTGGGGCCCCGGCCGACGACAACGAAACGAACCGCGAACGTCTTCCAGGCGCCGTCGTACCATCTTCATCCTGTGCTTTGCTTCACTGCAACGATCCTGAATCTCCCTCTCGTGGACGTGGGACGTCCTGTCTCGGATGGGAATGCCTATGCCTTTCCGCGCCAACGTTTCGGGATGCTAACGGTGCGGACAAGGTTAGACGGTGGCGGAGAAGGGCAGGCGAGAAGCAGGAGACCACCGTTGCTGCTGGCGCTAGGCATGGGCGGAAGGGTAAATCTAAACGGCGACTTGTCACGGTTGCTTTCGTGCTCGCCGGCACTACTGCACTGCCTGCTTGTTGTCGATGGTGATGGATGCGATGATTGATGAGCCGCTGCTTGGTCATCATTGCAGTTCTGCTGGAGCCCCATTGCCAACAGCAGTAACAGCAGCAGCATCACTTTCACTATCTCCACCACTCAGTATTCCAGACTTTACTTCGGACCCCATCATTGAAATCCAGGACAGTGGTGCTGCCGACAAGGCAGCCCGCGAGGTTCGCTTGCGTGCGTGGGACGTGCACCCAGCAGAGCCCTCACCAAAACTCTGCCCAACTTCCTCCTCCTCCGTACTTCTCTGCCGGATTCTGCCCCTTCTCGCCAGCTGCCGCAACCTTTGTCGGCCCTGCTTTCGGGAGGCCCAATGCTTTCCTGACTGGTCCGTCAGATTGGAAGAATTGTGACGTGAGTATCTGGGTCGCGACCCTGCATCATCGATCTCTCGCCGTCCATGGGGTCGAATCCGACCAAGAACCGGGAAAAGCAGGCCAGCGCTCGCAAGTCCCAACTTAATTCCCACGCGGCTGGTGGAACGCCATCCACTCCCCAGCCCATGCCAGCTCTCCCGGCTGGATGATCGCTCAGCCACATTCTGCATTTGACTCGCCGTCATGTATAGACATGACACTCGTATCCTCGTACACTATTGCTTATACGGAGAAGCGTTTGCGTGTGCGTGTGCTGCATTCGTGGATGTGTACGTGCGTGTGTGGTGCGAGGCTCCGACGCTCTTGTTACAGCGCTCAGATCCCACACCTCATCCGGCAGTGACCCCACACCACACGTTGCACGCGAGTCTCAGCCTGAGAACTGTCTCGAAACCGCTCGCGAGAACAGTGTGTTGACAGTGCCGAACAACTGATGCGTGGGCGTTACATGAATACACTATTTTCGCCATTCCCCTCTGTCGAGAGATTATATAGCAAGCTCTATACGTCGGACGCCAACAATGGACGATGTGTTTGCACTCTGAAGTCGCGGCTGGAATCATCAGGTTGCAAACACAACAATCGGCTAGGATTGAGTGGATCCGCAAGGGCACTTGGAGAAGTTTACCTAGGCAAGTACAGGACGTGGACCTAATTCGAGGAGGGGGCCGGAAAGGAGTCCGGACCCGTTGATTGGGGCGAGCTTCCTGTGCGGAAGCCTTGTCGCTGACAGTCGTTAATGATAGTGTCAGGATGTTATCGACGCCATAGTCGCACCACCGGCAGATGATCTAAGAGGGTGGTACGTCCTGGACGGGCGTCAAAATAATGCTAATGGTGTGCATATCCCGACCTGTCGCCTCACCAGCCGAGACGTGGTGGGTAAAGGTCCAGAGCTGCAAGTAGCATGTAGATACGTACTAATCGTCCGGTTATGTCTCATCAACTGGCCCGCACTTTAGCGTTCAACAACGGCTTACTGGCGGCGGAAAGACGTGCTTGGTGGCTGGCTCTGCCCGTGTCTGCAGCTCTACATTGGTACCTGAGTCTGCAATGCGACTTTGCTGATGTGTACTATGACTCCATACTGCTGTGCGGTACCGACATTCACAGGTCCTGCCGATCAGCTAGCGTCGAGGCTTCCGACACCCATGAACGTGGCCGTGGCTTACATGCGAGACGGGATTACGCCGTTATGTTCTGCGACATGCCAAGAATCGCGAATTGGATTGCGGCTGGATGACTTGTTCCGGAATTTTGTATTGTACCGAGTACAGAGTGCTCAGGCTGCGCAGAATCCGCGGGCAGCCGAACTCCATATCTCCAGGTTGGTCAGCAGGATGAAGACATGCGTTGCTATGATGTAGAACTTTGCAATTCCCAGTAGAGCCCTTTGCGAGTGTGCATTCCCGGGCGTAATCAGCAGCACCAAATCACTGAATTGGTGCCCTTGGTATCATTGCCCTGGTTCAATGCTGCATGTAGAGGGCTTGGATCACCATTGTTCTAGCGAAAACACCGCGGCTCCATTGTGTCATATAGGAAGGGCGTGCTGACTCCACCCATTTGAGGTCCGATATGAGGGTGCCTTGGTCAGGTCAACGCGATCTAAGAAAATCCTTGCACCCACACCTCACTGATTGGGAATTGATGGTACTGGCCGTTTTGACGACACTGACATCCACTGCAGAAATGGAGACCCTGGAGTGAAAAAGATGTCTACATTCACTGATTTCCACCCGTTAGATTTCATCTCGATTAGCGTAATGCTAGTCGTGCTCGTTTACATGTCGATGGTGATCTCAAAGTCTAGGACATGGCCTGGAAGCTGATTTACTTGCATCATGCATGCATCCTCCTGTGATTGAGGGGAGATGATTTTCACATGTCGTAGCATGTGAGAGACGGTCCATCTTCCGAATAGGTTTTGACGGCATGCTCGTGACCGATTCGCTTGTCGGCTGGCGCGCCTGGGCGGAAGAGGCTGGTCGCCAGTGGGTACATGTAGGCTCATGCATTGTACATAAACTTAGGCTGGAGCCGACGGCCAACCAGAAGTATGTGCTTGATGCAGCCGCAGAGATCAATGTACAGGACATGGGGTTTCGCAGGATGTGAGGTCGATGTGCATACGCGATGTGTGTGCCTTCACAGCAGCCATGTCGGCTCCAGCCACATCGGCGACAGCTGCCGCGCCACTGCACAGACTGGCAGCTGAGATTGCCCAGGGCGGCACGTGGAGACCCAGCTATCCGAGAAACATGAAACCCGCACCATCAGCGGCCCAGATTCAACGTCCTCCCGAGGCTCTACTGTACCTTCCGCTCCGCCTTTCTACAACTCTACCACAGCTCTAGCACCCACACCCCCATTCGCCATCCACCTGTAATATACCCCAGAACAAAACTGTACCGGTCGTGGAACAGCCGTGGGCCGATCAATGCGGATACAGGCTGGTCGTCCTGGCAAAGCGGATACAGCACAGCATGCCATAACTTGAGCATCAATGCAAGACTCAGGAGCGTGGTGGGCAGCATCCTGCAGCTCACCGTCGCCGAAAATACCCACGCGTCTGCACATAGCCGTCGGGACCGCAACACAAGAATTGAGTGACCGCACCCGATCGTGTCACGATCCCGATGTCCAGACCAGACCGGATCATGCGTAGATCGCGTGCCAATGGTCGCAGCGGGCTTAGGTCCGGTAGCACGGAACGTGTATGTAGAAATCGACTTCAGCGTAACGGACAGCAACGTCGACACTGAAAGCAGCAATGCTCTCGCCGCTCTGTTGCTCCACAGCACCTCGGACGATAATTGTCTAGATCCGATGTCCTTCACACTTACTGGCTTGCACTACGTGCTCATGTCAGTAGGCGGGACGCAACTTGCAATAAAATTACATCGAAAAGACTTCACGTCTCGATCAAGTGATGAACTGTGATTCCGCGATGGCCACAGTGAGACATCTTGTCTCAGGTTTCGGCGTAGCTGATCCGACCTTCTGTATGGGGTCAAGCGTACGATGAGAAAAAGACGTTGTCGTCTGAAACCGTCAACATCAGCCACTATTTCGTGGCGCAAGATCACCTCACTGGCCCGTGCGGTCAAGATGTGCTCAACATGAAACAACCACCAAAGACACTTCTTGTCTTCACATGTAAAATGCTCTTCTTCACAGGATCCACGATGCGAGGTCGGGTTCTGTGACCAAGCCTGGGACCGCTTTCTACCGCGATCCGAGCACCAACTGTGGTGTCAGGACTACTGAATCGTGGGTCAACTTGTGGGTATCGGGAATTCTCGCCGTGGTGCAAATATTGCCAGTTACACGGTGAGACTCAAAAACGAGGTTGCCAACGGCTGTTTCATGCAAAGTGTCTGATCTATAATGAAGCATAGCTGAAATTGTCAAAACCAGATTGTTACCATGGACCAAAGAGGACCTACGCCCTAAGGGCCAGAGCAGGGGTGGATGTAAGCAGTCATGCTGTTCAACGCTTCATGCGCTACAGTGTTGCGCTCACAGACCTGACCTAGGGAATACAACCTACGAAATGCACATCATTGGTCGTAAGCTTTACACACCTACGGATACAAGTCGAGTCACGGGCAACGCCTGACTATCGTTGCAGGGGTCTAAGAATAAAAGTTCTTGGTGAGGATCGATTTTACCACCTAACGCAGGACTGGACGTTGCTAGTGAGGCGTTTCACGTATCACACAGCAGACAACAACATTTGAAAGACAAGCCGGCGCGATGGTGGGCCAGAGAGCGGCCGTAGCTTTCCAGCGACATGCATAAGAGATACATGTATCGATGGTCGGGACGCAGTACGAAGATCGCAGACTGTCTATCAACTCTATGGCGGAGGGCTTAGCTACTTGATGGTAGCCTGCATCAGTTTTTCCCTTGTTGAGAAGATCGGCATGACCGGTGACCAGCAGAACATTGCCGGCAAAAGTCAGCTCCGACAGGACACCTTTGACGTGGCTACATCTCACCACACGTACCATGCTCCACTGTCCATTTTGCGGGGACACGGACGCAATGCTCAACAATCATCTTGGCTGCATGTACGAAGAGGTCCCACCCTATCACACTTACCAACCCCCGACCAAGATCAAGGGCCTAGGCTTTGCGCTATTAGACAGCCCCTGCTCATGCGGGGGACGTGATGATCACGAATTCAGGATCGTAAGCTGTTGATGGCGGGACTTGCTTTTGAGGTCAACATTGTGGACATGTGAGCCGTCCCTCGCTATCTGCAGTACCTTCACCAATCACGTTGGACGCCAGTCAGTGCATGTCTCTGCGATTTCGGAAATCCTTGTCCGCCTGGTCTCAGACATGCATTTTCGCACAGTGACACACGGAGGCATACACGAGACTAGTGCTGGCATAAGCAGTATAGCTCGCTGACCATGCAAGTGACTGCAATCGATCGATCGTTGAATAATCCAGCTTCGATCTCAAGATGAACTTGTTGTAGGAGGGGCTGATCATGTGCAACAGCTGCCTCTGCCACGTCTAGCGTTGTCGCCATGAGTCAAAAATTGCCCGACTACGCTGTGCTCGGTTTGCAATCGAAAGCGAAGCATCGTAGCTACAGGACTATTCATGGCCCATGGGACGAGTTGGCATCCCCTGTGAAACTTCGCCACTAACAGGGACTACCTGTGGACACATTCCCGGACAGTAGCAACACGTTCCACGCCGCTCTGTTTGCATGGGTGGTAAGTTCAATCGTTCTGGTTGTCAGGAACTATGCACTGATGGCTGTTTCTCATTGGATCCTTCGGTAAGACTGCTACAGTGGCACAGGTCTACTATAACAATACTGTCTTGTCAATAGCTGTCGTTCTCGCTCTCAAGTCATGTTACGCCGTGACACCTGCGCGTCTTGTCCGAGATCAACTTGCCCGGCCCCTTCGTATGAGGTATCTACTTGTTGCGATGGCTCCGCCCGTCTCGCCAGTGTAACCCGAGCCTCAATCTGCTCCGAGCCAAGATGTCCACTTCCGTACTCGAGCCGATATACTGGAGCTTGATGCAACGATGTAGAGGCCAAGGTGCACCTTGCTACGAACATGTGCTGGACGACAGCTCGATGACACAGCTTGGGTACCCGACTTGTCCATGATCGCAGGGGAGAAAGCGCAAGAGGAAACTGATGAGCTGGAAGATACTGATAAGAACATACGACAAGCTGAACAGTAACCAGAACGAACCCGAAGATCACTCATTGCTGAGACCTCAACTGATCGAATATCGTACCGTCTGAACCTCAGTCCCGACGTGACTTTGAGCAGTTGTAGGGACATGGTCCTCAGCAACGCAAGCCTTTCTGGATATATTAGACGCAGGTGTGCGACTTGACCCGTCGAAGCAATCAGTCTGAAAGGAGGATTGTCTGTAGGAAGCCCAGCATGACTGAGCCATACCAAGGACCGATCCAGTGTCAGTGGACTGCTTGTTGTGCCTGCAGAAGAAAGGGCGACAGAGATATCCGAAATGTCATAGAAATGAGTGTGAGTGAGTCTGCGCCATGCGGTTATATCACATCGATAACCACGGTTGGCCTTCAACGAGCGCTCTTCCACCCTGTGTCACGCCCTGCTGACAAAAGGGTAAGTCCCTTCGTAACGAAACACCGGGCTCTTCCGACTTCCCACAAGACGTACCGCCGAACCACATTGCTAGGCGAGACCACGCTCTGATTCTTCTGTCTGTTCTCACATCCACCAACATCAGACTGACGACTGTGGCGCGTGGACACGGAGGACCGATAATATTACATTCAGTATCTTTGTCTTGTCCTGAAACTTTTCGATCAACGAACTACACTTCGATGTTGATGTCTCCTCCCTACCGTATGGTGCAACAAACCGATAACCGGCTACCTAGATAGATCTGGACCAAAACCGCTCGCCCTTGCCTATGTTCGCTTGACCAGGCCGGGGACGAGTTATGAAGAGACAATCGAAAGGTTGTCAACATCTGCATAGCACGCCTAGATATGCACCAATATGACGGTATATCTACGCATTGGCAAGAACTGGGCAACACCACGCGTCACAAGACTGGAAACTTATGCGGTAAATTATGTGCTATACGAAACGGCACCTCACGGGTTCACACTCAACTCAACTTGCACACAGCATAGCGGCAGCGAAGTACGGTATGAAAAGACGTGTTGCAGTTCCCTTTCATAATCCTCGAAAGTCTCATGGCTGAGTGCGGGCTCCCAAAAGATACCCCTGAGAATCGCGTGATCAGACTAGCTGCCGCTTCTCTTCATGCCTCAGCAGGCAGTCTGAGTTCTCATTGATCAAGCAGGCGGGGCTCTTATAGGACAGCTTGACTTGCGGGCTCTGGGTGACTTGGCGTGGCCGTCATGCCGCTGGATCCAACCGCTGATTTGCTCCATCCGCCGGAATACTCCTCACAAGGTAGGCAAAAGAAGGATCAAAGGGTTGATCTTATACATGTCCTGGTCTCGAAGATCGTCATCTATCATGAGTGCATGACTTTACTCTTGACGCAAGGTAGAGAGCTCATGCGTAGTCTGGAGAGCTGTGTTCGATCCAGCTGAGCAGGAGCTCTCAATCAATCTGAACCCTACTCGGGGCGATAGTCTTGTTCTAATCTCTACTGCACGGACTTCCGCGGCCTGACAGCGAGAAAACAGAGCATTATGTGTTCGATTCCAAAGTGTGAGAGAGTTTGGTCAACCGTGAGATAGTACCCATGGATCAAAACCTATACTGTGCCCTCTGTAAGTTGAATGAACACCTACCACCATAATCGGCAAGGTATAGTCTGTACGGCACGCGCAAGTTTGCGCAGGCGCGAGCTCAGGTTCTCAGGCTCACGCAATAAGAGGCAGTTGCAGATATAAAGCAGAGCTGATTGGAGAGTACAATTTTCAGGCGTGGACTTGGCGAATGAGTCCTCCACTATCAGCGGGAGTCAAAAAGTGCGAGAAGTCATTCTCCTTGATTCGTAGCGGCGAAAAGACACTGGATCATCGGGCAAATCGCAATGTGGCTACTGCTGTGTTTTCCAAAGTAGATATCTTTCAGTACAGGCCGGGTAGCGAATTTCTGGTCGTCTTCATCCTTTCTACAGTCTCTTATGTGTGCGCGGAACGAACAGTGCTCTGCGCAGTCACAACATATTGGTCATGGGGATGATTTGGTCATTGGAACGAGAAGGCGACAATTGCACAACGAGATGGGTATAAATTTCGTAGCGAGCAGCTTTTTTTAGTGGAGTGTTCTTCTCCAATATCTACATCCGAATTTTCGACATTGATGGTTGCTCTGCACTTTCTCGGGGAAGGTTCCTATGTGGCTGTTCTGCTTCCTCATTACTGTAAGAACAAGGAACACAACCGTAGAACTCCGATGCCCATATGGGGTGGCGGGCGCATACATATGTGGCTTCGACAGTGCCTTTCCATTCTATGCAGCTGCATTGTACTTCATGTCGGTTCCCACCGAACGCCGGACAGCAGAGCCGTTGGTACTACTCGAGGAGCTCATCGCAACACCTTCTTGCCTTGCTTGTGAGGTCAAGGCCTTGAGCTCCTTCAGCATCGACGCATAAACTTGTTCCAACATGCCATCGACATCATCCTTCGTCATTCCCTTGGTCTCCACCGGCTCAAGTACCTTGACCTTGATCGTGCCTTGGCGGAATATCCTCTTGCGCATGTTCAACACATTGCTATAGTTTGCGACCACCACGGGGATCATTGGTACCTGCGCCTGAATGGCCAGGTGGAATGCACCCTTCTTGAATGGCAAGAGGTCTGGTTGCTCGGAGTACGAGCGCGTACCTTCGGGAAAGATATACACGGATTGTTTATGTGAGTGCATCTGCTCAGAGGCTTTTGAGAAGGCTTCGAGAGCCTGTGTGCGAGACTTGCGTTCTATGAAGACTGTTTTGGAGAGCATCACTGCGGCACGACTTGATTAGCACAGATTTGGTATGATTGGAGTCTCGCAGAGCATGCGATTTCGAGGGAAGGACGTACTGAACCAGCCCAACAGCGGCCACCATCGCAACGACCGTTTCGCCGTCACGGAGCAGTATTGGGGGAATATATGTCCCAGAAACAAGACATCCAACTCGCTCTGGTGATTTCCTACCAACACTGCCGGTCTTGTAGTACCTAGCCAGTTGTTGGGATCTTCCACCTCGAACCATACCCCTGTGAAAAGCAACATGTTCCACTTGAACGCTCGCGCAGTTGTCCATTGGCCAAGACCTCCATAACCTGCCACATTCAGAATCGCGGCCGAGAGGGTTCCGTATATCGCGCATATGAAGAGGGCAGCGAAGGAGGCAATGCTGCGGCCATAGTACTCGAGGGTGGTGGACTGTAGCGCTCTTCCCAAGATGAGCAGGGTCTGCACAATGAAGAAGATGAGGAGGGCGGCAGCAGCAGAGTAGAAGAGGAAGCTGTTCATGGTCGACGTTCGCACGGCCAGATGGCCAGGAATGTTGGTGTGAGATGTATGCTCTTCTCTTTACGTTGTGCCCTCGGAGTGCCCAGCGAGCGAGGTTAATTCTTCACTCAAAACTTTTTTTGACAGGGTAATGCCGCGACCAGGGCAGAAGTGGCTGTTTCCGGTAGGTGGAATGCCGGCTATGCTGAAGTTCTTTTTTGCGATTGGCCTACAAGCATCGGTCTTGGTCTCAAGGAGAGCTCATTGGCATGAGGTTGCGTGGGGAAGTTCAGAGAGCGCAAGAGTGGGGGCAGGTCTTCTGATGTTGAACTTGCTCGTACGCGCTGTGTTGGCTTTGAAGCGTGGTGGGGTCAATTGTGATTAAGAGTTAGCACCAAAGCGGTGAAGTGACATGAAGTGAAGTTAAATAGAGGCGAGCCGCCGGTCACAAGCCAAAACACCTCGGAACACACGAGAGCACGACGATGAACATCTCAATCAGTGTCATGTGAAAAGACCAGCTGCTCAAGCGGTATTCTTGAGGTATAGTTACAGTATGATACAGCGCTCTGTGACGCAGGAGGTATGCGTTCTACCCTATCACCAGGATGTATTGCTCACTCAACACTTGTGGGCAGTTTGAACTGGCCTCTCTTGCGATCTTCCAAGGGGAACCCATAACGGTGTCCCACGGCATGTCTGCCTTTCCCATCCTTACCAGTCTTCTCGGCAGACACGTTCTCGAACTTGAAATCCCATCTTCGCCCTGGCACCACCTTAATATTCCTCTCCTCCCAATTCTGTCGATTGAGCTCTTTCCTCTCTGAAGCCGCACGCTGCGCTGCATCGTCTGCTCGCATTCTTTCCAGCCTTTCCGATCGATCGAGTCCTTCGTTGCTCCACTTCTCTAATTTCACAAGCGAAGGAAGTGGAATTCGTTTGTCGGCGGGAAGCAGGTTTTCATCGAACACTTTGGCAGCATCTTCGCGAGTGAAGTGACGCGACTCTGATGTAGGGTAGAATATCTGCTGTCGCGTTTTCGCGTGTACCGGGACATCGTTGATAGTCTCGTGAGGTTTGAAGGAATTCGAGCTTGCGCTGTAAGGAGTTTTGGGAAGCATAGCGAGTACAGCTTCGGAGTAGGGTGTTGCAAGACGCTTGCCCTGAGTGTATAATCATGTCAGTAGGCGACATCCAACGGTATTTGACGAAGCTGGCTATGGTCATGAGTGCAGATCAGAGAGGCTCGCAATGCTAACTTTTGTAACCATGTAGGTGTCTTCAAGACTAATCGAATTTTGAATGTGATCATCACTGCAAAGAGGGACATGTCGGGAGGACATGACAGGATGAAAGGTTGCTCACCTCAGAAACCCATTGCTTCTCGATCGTCTTCAGCCGAACCACCGCAGCGACTCTACGGATGTCGACACCAAACGTGCCTGCAACAGTCTCGAGATCGTGCCTGTTCACGGTGACCTGCTTGTATATTTGTTCTCGCAAGTCCTCAGATAGAACTGGCTGGCTAGCAAAATCTTTGTTCAATGGGTATGGTCGAAGGTCACTCAATCGCTCTGGTGGAACACCACCTCGAGACTCAAGGTCTTGCTTTTGTTCTCTTTCTCGTTCTCGCTGAGATGCTCTTCTTTCAGCGTCTTCAGCGTCGATACCTTCTGCCTCTTCCTGTTTTAGAATTTCCTCCTCGGAGAGCTCTTCTTCCGCATTATCCCCATTATCTCGTTGACCAGTTTCGCGCGCGCGCACTAGATCTCCCTTCTTGTTGTATGCACTTAGATAATTTGTGCTACCCTGCATTGGCTGGATGAAGGCTTTGCCAGGTCCTGAAAGCCATTCCCACATGTCGCGACGAAGCTTGGTCGCGATCTTGCGGTTGCGGCCTGCGCGCTGAGGGGTGGTCGAGAACAAACGGGTTTGGCTTGATTCGACAACATTTTGCGGTCTCGTACGGAAGCATTGGCATGTAGTGTGTCGTTGCAAACGGGATGGCGATATTCGCGGCGGCATGGTGATGATTCAATGATGATTGTGGAGATAGGAGGATGGAGAAGCACGGCTGGTAAAAAAGTTCATAGTCACTCCACAGTCACGCGAGTCTAGCGGCCCAAAAGATAAATTCATATTTTCGAACCATGCCTACACCACTTTTAATCACGAACAACCCACAAAGACAGAGTTTATACGGCGACTCAAGAAGCAGCTCATCATGGATCCCTCCTCTGCAACGCCGGCAGCTGGTCATCAACCTCCTCACACATACATCGAAAACGAAGGCTATGTGCCCGCAGGACATGTACAAAGACAACAAATGCCCGGAAGTGCACATGATTCACAGAATGACGACTACGAGCAGGATGAGGACTATGACGATCTATTCGAGCCGTCAGAAGAGGAGCTGTCCGACACAGACTTACAAGCGTCCAACCCTTCAGACTATACCAAAGCCTACAATCGACAACGGAGACTGAATGATAGCTCCATACCAGAGACGCAGAAGCCCAAGGCAAATCCACAACTCAACACGAAGGCTACAATGGACGACCAGATCAAGAGCTTGTCGAAGCATACGGGAAAGCTACGTCTGAATGATGTAGAAGCTGGACTGGGAGGCAAGAGTCAAGGTGGAGCAGAGAAAAGCGATCGGGCGACCAGCGAGCAAGTCCTTGATCCACGCACACGCATGATATTATTGCAACTGTTGAACAGGAATGTGGTGTCTGAGATCCATGGCGTGATTTCTACTGGAAAGGAAGCGAACGTCTACCACGCAATCACATTACCCCAAGAGTCTCAGTCCGATACCACCACGCCACCCGCTCTGCATCGTGCTATCAAAGTTTACAAGACGAGCATTCTAGTATTCAAAGACCGAGACAAGTATGTTACGGGTGAGCATCGTTTCAGATCTGGCTTCAACAAATCCTCGAATCGGGCTATGGTCAAGGTATGGGCAGAGAAAGAGTTCCGCAACTTACGTCGTCTCCATACCACGGGTATCCCATGTCCGGAACCTCTCTACCTCAAAGCACACGTCCTGGCCATGTCTTTCTTGGGGAACAGTAAAGGCTGGCCAGCACCACGACTTCGAGACCAGGAGTTTGGGGATCTGTCCTCTGACGATGCAGCAAAGAAGTGGCAAGAATTGTACATTAGCTTGCTTGGCTACATGCGGCAAATGTATCAGCTATGCCGCCTTGTTCATGCAGATTTGTCGGAGTACAACATACTCTACCACAAGGAAAAGCTGTACATTATTGATGTCTCTCAAAGCGTAGAGCACGACCATCCACGAAGCTTGGAGTTTCTACGCATGGACATCAAGAACGTATCTGATTTCTTCGCCCGCAAAAGTGTGAATACACTCTCTGAACGCAGCGTCTTTGCTTTCATTACCGCCTCAGACTCTAGTACTGAGGAAGCGGGAATGCGGCAGGACATAGAAAGGCTCGCAGTCGCACAAGAGGAGAATGGTGGAGCGGAGCACGATCACGAAAAAGAGGTCGACAACGAAGTCTTCCGCCAGCAGTATATTCCGCAGACGTTGCAACAAGTCTACGACATTGAGCGAGATGCAGAGAAGATCCAACAAGGGCAACAAAATGATCTGCCTTACCACGAACTGCTCGCCAATGGCAAAGAGTCAGCGTCAGCGACCACAGCTGCTGCCGACGCTGGTACAGATGAAGATGAGGACGATACTGGAGACGATGATGACGAGGAAGACGACGAAGATGAGAATAGCGAGTGGGTAGAAAAGCCAGATGGTCCGCCTCGAGGAAAGCGCTTCGAGGACAAAGGTGCGAAGCGGGATCACAAAAAGGCAGTAAAAGAAGAGAAACGGGAGAAGAGGAAGGAAAAGATGCCGAAGCATCTGAAGAAGAAACTGGTCGGACAAGGCAGTAGAGGCAAGAAATAGAGGTGGGTGAGGCATGCCGCTTGTGATGGCCCATTCGGCATTTATGAGTTATGATATTGATGATCTCAATGCTTTGTCGCAGTAAGTATGCTCTACGTTCCTATCCATGTCTTATCTCATTCTTTTCCTCTATTCAACTCTAGTGGACTTCAACTTCACGAAATCTCGTTACCTGCCTCATGACGACGTTTGGCATTCTTAACTCAAGATCGTGGTCTTTTGCCAAGGTGAGTCTTGCCATAATTTGATAATACAGAGAATGATCCAATATGATGAACCGCCCCTATTCCATCGAGCTATGAAGGAAAAGGTAAGAGCAAGCACACATCTACCATGTTCATCTCCGATAGCACCTCAACGTCAACGTGAGAGACCATGCTGAATAACCGACCCAGCACAAGCAACATGGTAGCAGGCGACTTTGACAAAACACCGTGGAACATGTAGTTACTACTTGTGCGAGAGGATGTTTGATGGTCTCGGAAATAATGTAAATTGTTAAAAAATTGTCGTGAAGGAGCTCTCTTTGCATCTTGATTGCAGCATACATTTGCCTGGTTACGTACGGCTTGTGGGTCTCGACAAATCATCCCACATAGTCGTTCTCGTGATGACGAGGGGCATTGTGAACATAGATGCTGCGGGGTTTCAAAGATCTATTATGTCAAGCCACCTCTAGCACACAAAGTACCCATTGTAAAGCTTGTTCCATTTCCTCGTAGCATCAGACACCGTTCTATCATTGTTGCAAGGCGGTCGCAGATATGCCTGAACTTGCAGAGACGTACGATCATCAGAACAACCCGGTCAAACATGGTCGAGCGCGTGTCAATGGCATTCGGATGCACTACATCACTGCCGGAACAGGCCCTGCACTCCTCCTCCTGCATGGCACCCCTAAGAATAGCTTTTACTGGTATCGCATCTTTCCTCTGCTAACACCGCACTTCACCCTTATCGCTCCAGATCTCAGAGGCTTTGGATACACCGACAAGCCACCGACGGAAGATGGCTACGACTCAGGTATTCAGGTGCAAGATGTCATTGCACTTATGGACCAACTAGGACATGAAAAGTTCTATTTGCACGGCGAGGATCGAGGAGCCGATTATGCCTATGCAGTGGCCGGGATGCATCGTGAGAGAGTGCTGAAGCTCTCCTTCTGCGAGATGCTGCTTTCGGGCTTAGGGTTAGAGGAGTCGTCGTTCTGGACGCCCGAAAATGTTTCGGCGCAGTACAGGATGGACGGAGTGTGGTGTTGGGTAAGCAGATGTATTGTGTGTATGACTATGAAACAGATACTAACCGTTGCGCAGCATCTGAGCTTCTTTGCCATCCCACATATCCCAGAAATGTTGATTCAAGGGAAGGAGTTTGTGTTCTGGGAGATGTTCATGGGTAAGTGGTAGTGGCTTGACATGATCTGGACGAAAGCTAACCTCCGCAGTGAGTATTCATCCATTTCGATACATAGAGCACGGTTGAGGTGTTCTGCAAGTATATTACGGGAGTGTTGACTTGAAGCATAGAGGCAAGAATGTTATGATCCGACAGCGATCGAACCCAAAGCGTTGAACCACTGGATCGATTGCGTCAAACAACCCGGGTGTCTACGGGGCATTTTCGAAACATATCGATCTGGTTTCAAGAATGGCGAGATTAATGTAAAGCTGGCGAAGAAGAAACTAACCATCCCAGTCCTGACCATTGGTGCTCCCGAGTTCTTCGGGCCCAAAGTCAGGGAATGTGCACTTAAGTTTGCAGAAAATGTCGAGCGAAGCGAATTGTTCGAGGAGTGTGGCCATAGCCTGGCATTGGAGAAGCCAGAAAGGCTCGCGAACACGCTGCTGGAATTCTTCCTTGGAGTGAAGGACTGAAGCCATGATTGGTATAGAGGTCGAAGTCGTAGTAACGTAGTACACCCACAGGACCCCCATCATTCAAGTAATCAGGCATCTCAGTGCTATCAGAAAGCCTCAGGCCTGGTGTGTAGTTGCTGATTGGTCGCGCGGCAATGTACTACAAGCATATCAAATATACTCGTAACTACGTGGAGTCGAAACAAGATCTTCAACGTTGGGGACCTTTGTGACCAGGGGCGGAGTTAGGTCTCAGACTGGAGTGCCTGATTGAGCTTTGTCATTCCATGTTTCGTACGACGAGGAGGAGTGAACGGACTTAGGCTTCGTATCGCCGTTCCCATACATATCACACCTTAACTGTGTCATAACAGTACCTTGCTGACTGAAGCTGACCTGATGTACATAATCAGATTGTCACGAAGTCGTTTGTGTGCTCGACAGATTTCTTAACATAATTTTCTGTGAGCACAACCAAAATGTCTACCAGCGTTGGAGCTTGGCTTGTTTCTGACAAGGCGCATCCTCTCGAGATCAAGCCAAGCGAATACACCAAAGCCGGCGAGAACCAGATTGTTGTGAAGAATGCGGCTGTTGCCTTGAATCTTGTCGACTGGGCCACTCAGGCCATCGGCACAGGCGTCTTTCCCAACCTCAAGCATCCAGCGATCCTTGGACACGACGTCGCTGGCGAGGCCGTTGAGGTAGGAAGCGGCGTCAAACACATCAAAGTCGGCGATCGTGTCGTTGGAATGGGTCTTGGTCCTATCGGCGGTGCTCCTCACACCTGTGCATTCCAGACATACACAGTGGTCGAAGGGAGCGCCGCCTCCCCAATTCCGGCCAAACTCTCCTATACCGACGCGGCTGTAATTCCGCTGGCACTTTCGACCGCCGCAAGTGGGTTGTTCGGTGACGACCAGCTCAATTTGTCGCTTCCTAAGATTCCAGCGGCTGCACCCAATGGCGAGACCGTGCTCATCTGGGGCGGTGCGTCGAGTGTGGGGACCAACGCCATCCAGATGGTCGTGGCCGCTGGTTACGAGGTCATCACCACAGCATCTCCCAAGAACTGGGAATACTTGAAATCACTTGGTGCTGCTCACATATTCGACTACAAGAGTGAGACCGTGATACAGGACATCGTACAAGCATTCAAAGGCAAGAAGAGTGTTGGTGCCTTGGCTATTGGGCAGACTGCCGCACAGCCTTGCGTTGACATCGTGTCTCAAATCGAGGGCACAAAGTTCGTCGCCTGTGCCAACCTTCCGCCTGAGAAAACGCCTGATGGACTCACTGCCAAATTCATCATCGGTGACAGTCTGGTGAGAAGCGAGGTGGGTCCAGCTCTCTATGGGGACTGAGTTCCCAAAGCACTCGAGCAGGGGACTTTCGTTGCATCACCACCAGCTGAGGTCATTGGAAAAGGACTCGAAGCAATTCAGGCCGGGCTGGACAGACTGCCGGTTGGAGTCTCGGCCACGAAACTTGTCGTGGATCTCAGCTAAAATGGCTGGTGCTGCGTTACATATAGTTCACCAAACCTGATCCGATCATTCTTCGTTAGAGTGAAGGACTGGAGCAGTAATTAGTACTAAGGTCGTAGTTGTATAATTCACTGGCAAAGGGGTTGATCCTCTAAGTGATCAACCATCTCAGTGACATCAGAAGGCTTCACGCCTAGTGATTGGTCGTGCTGCAATGTACTACATAGAATTGATGTGTTTTGGTGCGGCTGATGCGAGGAGATCAGACCAACCACATCGCCGAAACTCAGCAACTTAAAGGTCCGACTAGCGAGGTGCACGGACGTGTGAGATGCACGATTTCGACTACATAACCACATCTTTGATAATTAATTACACCACCACCATGGATCTAATTGACAAGGCACTTACTAAGTGTTATCTTGAGGCCAATCCAAACCTTTCTGCCCTATCAAAAAAGCATAGAGTCTACTACAGCACCCTGTTACAACACTACAACTATGTTACTATCTTATAGTAAGAAAGGTCTTAAAACAAGCAGCTATTAACACTAGTTTAAGAGAAGGTCTTAATAGATTATATTAATAAACTCTCTAAGCTAGAGCTCCCTCTAACACTAGTAATAGTTAACTACTTTATAAAGGATATTAGTAGTAAGGTACCTAGTAAAGAGTAGTCCTTAAGATTTATTAAAAGGTAGTATATATAGCTTAAGAGTAGATATCTTAACCTACTAGATTCTGCTTATAAAAAGGTAGACTTAGAGACAGAATATAGAGCCTACTTTAACCTTATTAATTAGAAGATTAAATAATATAGTATTAAGCTATATAATATATATAATATAGATAAAAAAGACTTCCTTCTTAGTATCCTTATAAAGGCAAAAAGGGTCTTTAATAAGTAGACCTTTAAGAGCAAAAGGTTACTAGGCAATATCTAAGATAGTAATAGAGAGTAGATAACAATCTTAGCAACAATCTATATAGATAGTATATTAATTACACTAGCTTTAA
>PXOE01000150.1:0-34191 GCA_003012245.1 Microcyclospora tardicrescens | reverse complement strand
GTGTAGTATCTGTTCTTTTCAGTTTAATCTCTGAAACGTCACTACGGTGACATTTATTGATTATCCTCATTTTTGGAACCCGTCGGGAGGCCGCTGAGCTTGCTCATGTCTCCTGGCACTGTGTCGCTGGTATCGCACTGCCTCCAGCTGACGCGAACCATCACTTTTTCATCAGATCTGCTTGCTATCTTGAGCGGCAGCCTGGAGAAGAAGATTCGGCTTTCCATTCCTCCACACGTGCCGCTGTTTAGCAGGCGGTCCAGTGTTTTGGAGCAAGATAACAAGTCTCCATTGGGTATCATCTTGGTGCTTTCGGTTCACTTCACGCACGGCTTGCCGAAAACACGTACCGACGATCGAGATGCAGCATTTTGCTCGTGTATTGACAGGTCGTGCCAACTTGTGACGTCCTATAAAGGCTCGTCCCAAAAGTCCCAAAAGCAGAGGCCCATTATGAGGTATTCTGAATGATCAGCCTCGAACATCGATCCAGGTGCAAATCGACCCCCACCAAGGCTGCAGCCTTCAACACACCTATTCCAAAGCCATCGACAGTGATCACAGACAGACTTGCCTTCATGCTATAGGCCTGTAGTTGATCCTCGCGTGATATCCTTCTACAAAGAAAAAGGCTCTGAAGATACAATAAGTCTCTTCCTCACTGGCGCATCCTCCTCCATCCACTCGAATAGTAATCGACGCGCATCCTTGGACGATGGCACAGAACCATATACGCGGGACTTACGTTCCTCTCGGGCGATTATTTGGAAAATATACAGGTTTCGGCCACAGCATCAAGGAAGAAGAGAACTCACAGGTGTACTTGATCCAAGCAGATGGCACCAAAGAGAGATAGGAGCCGCATTTCGTTCAAAGCTGGAAGATGCTGGACACACATACGGACCGCACTTCTCTCTGTTGTCCGTCTCGGAGGGAAGCCGTTCTGCCTTGGACTTGCTCGCACGTGGCCAAAGGCCCAGCACTGTGAGTGCCTACTCTAGTCTGATGGAACCGAATGGCTCCCCGTTCACGACGGACGACTGGGTGTACCGTCAAAGCTTGCATATGCTTGTGGTACTAGCTGTAGCAGGAAGCAGGACCAGATCGTGAGTCAAGACTGTAGGCTTTTTGCACTTGCCTCCAGTCACGTCAGTTGTTCGTTCTTCACATGCCTCTTCGATTTCTGAGTCAATATAGACGGTATCATCGCATGTAGGCAAGCAGCTATTCCACACGCTCACACTCCAATCTCGAAAATTGCCGGTTTCAAGATCATGCGAGCGGAAGGCGACGGAGATCTTGGCTTACTGATAACGCGGGTATTACGTGCTTTCGTTGTGGACTGGTCGCACAGCTAATATCGCATAGATGATCGATCTTCAACTCTACATGTGGGTGGCGATCGTGGAAGGCAGAAGGCAGCAGTCGAATATCAAGTGCGGGATGGCGAGTCCACCGCCTTAGGTTCAGAGACAATTTGGAGATAGAATTGCTTTCCCGACGGCATGATCTATGTACAAATGAAGCTACGACTCCTTGAAATGTTGCTGGCCGACCTCTTCATTATTCAAGGAGAGGTCCTCCAGGCAGAGCGATGCGAGGAATCCGAGACCGCTGAACCCAGTCAGGACATACCAGATGACACGCATAGCGTCGAGATATGCACTCTGTACTTCGATCCTGGTTTGGAGACCAAGGTCAGGTCCCCGCAGCTCCGGGATGAAACTGACCGCTTCGCCTGGGTTTTGCTGGATCATCACGTTTTGAGGGAGCAGGCCTAGCGCAGAAACAGATTGACCGAAGACGCTGCTGAACGCTGTAGATCCAATTGCAAGTCCGACGAGCCCACCGAATAAGCGTAAGCACACCAGGATTCCGACCGCGAGTCCCTGATCGTCCGTATTCTGAACACTCGCTTGCATGATCAATGGGCCAGTGGTAAACAGAACGCCAACACCCGCTCCGGCCAAGATTTGGAAGCCGATCGTCTCGCCGACAGAAGCACTACCATCCCAAAGCGCGAACAAGCCCAGGCCAATTGTGGTGATCGCCCATGCGAATTGGGTCTGCAACCGCGAACGCCGTATGAGATCGAGCAGCACACCAGAGATTAAGCTAAAGCCGACGAGGCTGCAGCACAGTGGAAGTATCAGCACAGACGAGCGTAATGGAGTCGCCAGAAAGATCGCCTGGAAGAACAAAGGCAGCCAGAACAGTAGTGGGTAGATGAGCAGGCCGTGCAAGAAGCCGATCAGTGCAATGGCCTGGGCCGATCGAGAGTAGAAGATCCGATAGGGAAACATGGGGAATTGAGGTCTGCGCTCGTACCAAGCGAACACGGCCAGTAAGACAATGCCGATGATGAGCGGGAGGAGAATCTTCCACGAAGACCAAGGATCCACGGATCCGCCAAGGCTGAGAGGAACGGCGAAGGCTGTGCCGCCGGCGATGAACAAGCCCATGCCAGTGAAGTCCATCTGAAGGACTCTGGTTCGCAATGGACGTTCCACAGGTTTCAGTCGCAAGAACAGCACTGCAAGTGCAGCCGAAAGCCCAACAACCGGCAGATTGATCCAGCCTATCCACCGCCAGTTTACTTCTTCTGTGAATGAGGCGCCGATGATCGGTCCTGTGATCATGCCTGCTGCGATGGGGATGGCCATCAGACCAACATACAAGGGGCGCTCTATGAGCGTGGTGATGTCGGCAAGAATCACCTCGTTCAACACGTCGAGTCCGCCGCCGCCGAGACCTTGTAGAGCGCGGCCTAAGATGACCACGGACATTGTGCGAGCTACTGCGAAGACAATAGAGCCGACCGCAAAGAGGGTAAAGGCAATGTAAAGCGGCGTTTTGCGACCGATCGCATCCGAAAAGGTGGTGTAGAGTGGCTGAGTGATTGCTACCAGCAAGATGAAGGAAAGACTGGCCCAGAAAGACTCAGACGTTGAGCCACCGAGCTCGCGTGCTATGACCTGTGCCAATGGTAAGCTATATTGGGGTCCGGGGGGAATTGGAAGAAGACATACTGGAACTGCCACTGGTAGCGTTGTTGCGTCAAGAGAGACGATGAAAACCATCAACACCAAGGAGAAGTATGCTAGGTAGAAAGACCAGGTCTTCTTCGATCGTGGTGAAGCAACACCGGCCTCCACTTCTGCGGGCTCAAGTGTCGCCTGGCGAGCCTGTACGTCTTCCGACGCCTGCAAGCCATCGCTGAGATCTTGTGACTTCTCTGTAGTCGTCGCCATGGTGCTGTCGTCGCGAGAGGAGCCGTGCGAGAGGAACCCACGGTCTACGGCATCTCGCAAGGTAATATAAGCTCGACATGCTGCTGTGCAAGACCAGCACCGCTTAGAAATCACATCTTGTCAATGCCGTACGGCCAATAATACCATTCGTGCACAGGTCCCATTGATCGACCACCACACGCGGGATGAGCAACCCCCAGGTTAGGATGCTCGCACGGAGTACATGGCATGAAGCATGCGAGATTATAAAGCAGAGCCGATAAGTTACGGCGTTGGTGTAGAAGTAAGCTCGCACGCCATGCCAACTCCGAGCATGATCTCTAAGTCGGCCATCTTCAGCTCTGTTCTGTGTACACTTCACGACTATGATTATCGTACAATTTACATCCAGGATACAATGGCGAATTCGACTTCCTAGCAACTTTTCTTATCACATATGACCAGACTCTGTACTCCAACCGAACGTACCAATGCTTCGATCCCTCCGGGATGCGACGTCAAATCCGACCTACATGATCCTCGTACTCCGTGGCGGAGTTCAGCTGACCTACAAGCAGCTGTCAAAGCCATCATTGGTTGAAAGCGACACGCGCTAGCCTAGGTGCACTTTTGCTCAGTTTTCACTTTAGATTCACATCCCTCGTGTATTAAATGTGTCTACTTCACGCCGTCCTTACACCAGCACTTCCGCACGTCGTAAAATGCCTCAGGATGTGATGACGGACCGTGATCTCATCGGCACGGATCATCAGCTAGCAAGATACGATGCTCTTGTCGCATTGGTGTTGCAGTTTCATTGCCGTAGGGCGATGCAACTTGTGTATGCGAGGTACATGAGCCTAGCACACGCCGAACGAAGCACAGTAAGGTATCGACGTTCCTCATGTCTGATCAAACTTGTTATGCGTCACTCGTTGTTGTCCATTTGGACACAACTGTAGAGCGGAACTCTGGCTCAACTAGCCATAGT
The DNA here is from genome assembly GCA_003012245.1 of Microcyclospora tardicrescens. Taxonomy (NCBI): domain Eukaryota; kingdom Fungi; phylum Ascomycota; class Dothideomycetes; order Capnodiales; genus Microcyclospora; species Microcyclospora tardicrescens. The sequence goes on along the minus strand of PXOE01000150.1, from coordinate 29,970 downwards.
CTCGAAAGCGCGCTCAAACTTGCTCAGTGGTTGAAGAGTATCATTTATCAATACTGCTATATAAATCCCCAGCCCCACACACGAAGCTCCACGAAGTACATGTTCCAGCACGAAACAACAAGATGAGCAGTCACACCAAGTCGCGCCCAAGCCACTTCGCCCTCGTGGTGTACCCTCATTTCGAGATCCTCGACGCCTTCGGTCCAACTGAGGTTATCCACTGTCTCGGCCACCCTCTCGTGAACCCCGAATTCGCAGACATCCACCTCAGCATCATTGGTCCGAGCCTCGATCCAGTCTCCTCGGGTCCTGCGGAGGGAGATCCTTCACCGGCGAAATCACGTGTGGCTCAGTCGATCGTGCCCACTCATACGTTTGACAATCCGCCGGCGGACATCGATGTGCTGATTGTCCCTGGAGGATTTGGGGCAGGCCCAAAAGCGCTATTCGGGGGTAGTTGGGAGCCAGCGGGGATTGGGCGGGTTGTTCAGTTTCTGCGCAACCAATATCTGGCATTGAAACATCTCCTCAGTAAGCAAATCTTTTCCCAGTCTTGGGTGAATCGCTCCATAGTTCCGGCCCTTACTGAGTGGATACAGCTGTCTGCAATGGCGCTGGTCTTGCTGCGCGAGCTGGTATTCTCGATGGCCACAAAGCTACCACCAACAAACAAATGTGGCCATTGATTACTGCTACGGGCCCAAAGACGCATTGGGTTGCGAAGGCCAGGTACGTTGTAAATCCACCGCAATGCAGACAATTCCTAACACCACACATAGATGGGTCGTCGCCGATGACGGCAAACTGTGGACAAGCTCAGGAGTATCCTCGGGAACCGACGCCCTGTTGGCGCTGATCGACTTCACCTGGGGTAAAAACAGTCAAGGAGTTCTGTTTGGAGATGTGCTCAAAGAAGGTATGGAGTGGAATCGGGTCTACGACAGCACTGAGGACCCATTCGCCATCAGCAACAAGTGTACGGACGTGGAGCCTCAGGCGGCATAAATTGATATGTATTGAAGATTGATCCGATTTACTTCACGCAGATGAATGGGATCCGGACATAGCTTAGGTATCAGATCAGCAAGTATGTATTCGCAAGTATAACATTGAGGGATCGGTTCCAAGTAGTTATTTGGAACAGAAGCAAGAAATCTTACCGCGGATCACTCTTCAGATGAAATGCTGTAGAGATTCTGCCCAACCCCACAGCGCACATTCACAGATCAAGTGTACTGTCTGCACAAAGATTGGCGGGATCTCCCGAGCTAGCGTAAATGGATCTTGACCAATGATGAAGCAGGATAAAGCACTTGGTCCACGGCTGCTGCCGCCCTCGCAACGCCATTGTTTGTCAACATCACAACGTCCAGCATCTCGAACTACAACGGCACTCGCTTTGGCAAACATTCGACCTACCTTAGGCGAATACTCTACGACACAATGGCGGCCGCGGAGGATCTGATCGACTTCAATGTGATCGAGGCACAAAAGGAGAACATTCAAGCTCTGCCGAGTGGACGATCTGCAAAAGCACTCGCGCAACTCTACTCTCCTGCGCTCGGCGCCCAACCTTCGCCTGCTTTGGCCCAAGACGCGCATTGCAAGGACAGAGCTGTATTTGAGAAAGAGCTTGAGAATATTGAGGAGGCCGATGATCCTTTAGAAGTCTACGATCGCTATGTGAAGTGGACCCTAGATGCATATCCATCGGCGCAAGCAACACCGCAATCACAACTCCGGCCACTGCTGGAGCGCGCAACGCAATCATTCCAGAAGACGGCACATTACAAAAATGATCCCCGATATCTAAAAATCTGGCTCCACTACATTCGCTTGTTCTCGGACGCTCCACGCGAGGCTTTCGCATTCCTGGCGCGTCATGGCATTGGACAAGGTCTTGCGCTCTATTACGAGGAATTCGCCGCGTGGCTGGAGAACTCAGGCAGATGGACACAGGCTGAGGAGGTGTACAAAATGGGCATAGAAAAAGACGCAAGACCAGTCGAAAGGCTTCTGCGCAAGTTCAACGAGTTTGAACGTCGGTTGGAAGCCAGACCACAAGACAGAGCAGAACCTACGAGCCCAGCACTACCCAGCGCTCGGCCTGCTTTAGCTGCTAAACTTGATCCGTTCGCCGCTTCGTCCCCAGCTGCCAATCAAGAACAACAAGGTAGATCGACTGCACCAAAGAAGAGCAAGAGCTCCAAGATGGCCATCTTCTCCGACGCAGATGACCAGCCACGTCCAGAGTCGGGAAGTAGCAGCAAAGGTTGGGATAGCATTGGCTCCATTGCGGAGCGGAAGAAGGAGAATATGGTTAAAGCTGAGCCGTGGGCTGGCACGAAGCTCAAGGGAGGCAAGACCAATGGCGGCATGCCAAAGATGATGGTTTTCAAAGACGGGGTAAGTTCTGATGCCTCATAACATTGACTACCGCATATTTACGAATGCAGGACTAAAATTCGCCATTGTATACTAGTCACGATCATTACCCAAGCATATCCAACGAACCTTATCAAGTAGTAATGGCGGATCCCAGTGCGTGTTGAATCCCAAGACCGGTAGGATGGAGTGCGTCTTTGTAAACCTTGAAGCTATCTATCCTGAGTCTGGGAGACGGCCGAAAGAGTACTGTCCTGAAGAATTGAGAGCACGAGGGGTAAGTAAGCGAGAACGACCATGGGACATGCCAATTTTCCGAAACAGGAGGAAAGTTGAAGAGAGCTCGTTGAACCTGAGCTTGGACCCACCTCAAGAGCCTGAGCCACTTGTAGCCGAAATACAGCAGCAGGTTCTGGACCTGAGCATGAATGACACAGCACCGACGACAGCCAAGAAGCAACGTACCTTCGCTATCTTCGAGGACATGCCGCCTTCGCGTTCGCCCGAGCACTCACGAGCAAAGCCCAAACAGCGAGGTTTCGCTATTTTCGAGGATGAACCCGCTCAAGCTATGCCACCACTGGCCGATGAGAAAATTGTAACAGAAATTGCGGTTCAGACTGTTGCACTGAACGATGAGAATGACGAAAATGCGCCGCCACAAACACAAAAGGATATAGAGAAGCAGCTTAGACGTGAACAACGACGAGAAGAACGCGCGAATCGAACACGGAAAATTCAAGTCATGGACGTCAAGCATATCAAGAACGAGACCAAGACCATTCAGCTCAATCTAGACTCACCGACAGGGCCTAAGATTCGGAGGAAGAAGTCCAGCGATCGTAATGCCGAACCGACGATGACCATCAACACAAAGGAAGCGATGGATGAGATTTACGGCATCTTCAACCAACCATTGCCGTCGCAAGCACAAGAATCTGAGGCAGAGGAAGATGAAAGCGACGACGACTACACCACTGGCGACGAAAGCACCGGCACTGGCAAACTTTCGGGCCCACCCAGTGAGTACGGCGATGATACCCGGAATGAGCTTCTCGTTTCGCAGAAATCCGCTGAAGCAGGCGAGGATGGGCGAACAGAAGAGACTGGATGGTCCGACTTCACGACCAGCAAGCATGTCCCGAAAGAAGCTAGTGAGAGCACGGAACATACCACGCAGAGCACAAGCTGGGAGGCTTATGAGGACGACAAGCAAAGCGGTGATCTGATCGATCCTACAACGCCAGACGAGCCTCATGCAGACAATCCTCAGACCAGATATGTGCCTCTACCACCGGAGGACTATGAGCCTCCTAGAGGTCAGTACCGCGACATGGCCGTCATGGCGAACAATAGGCTGCCGTTCATGACCCCCATCGTCGAGCAGACTGAAACATCTCTTGGAGCCAGTACAGTACGCACAGCAAACAAGGACTACTTCCATGTCAAGACGCCAAGCAGGAAGAATGGCTCAATAGGATCGCTTGCGGAGGACTCCGAGCCTGGCAGCAGTCCCTTTCAGGAGGTCACCGCAGAGCTCGACGTAGACAAGCGGAAGGTGCTGCAACCGATCAGAACCAAGTCGACCAAGGGCACTATCTCTTTGGGTCAAGGGTCGGCCAAATTACAGATCGCGGCGCAAACCATAGAACCATTAATCGCAGAACCCGTGCAGAAAGGTCCCATCATCAAGGAGCTGCAGTGCAATCCGATGGACCCGCAGATCAGAGAAACCATACTATCACAGATGAAGCCTTCCTTATCATCATATGATGGCTACTTCGAGCATCCTGACCAGAGCTCAGGTCGGACCAGCGAGATCAGGAAGTACATCAAGAATATTGTGAAGACTGGGAAGAGCAGTACTGGTCCTGACAAGACTGCATCGACGCTTTCACTGCCGCCAATGCTTTCGCTTGATGGTGCGCAGGGCAAATACGCCGTGAGGAAACAGCTTGGTGCTGGCACTTTCGCTCCGGTATATTTGGTCGAGAACCACGCAATCATGGCTCGGGAGGAGGAGGAAGATATCACCAGTGACGAGCAACCTGCCTCACGAATCGGCAAACTGGCCCACCGCAAAGCCCTCGAAGCTATCAAGATGGAAGACCCACCAAGTAGCTGGGAATTCTACATCCTCCAGCTCTCTCACCGCCGGCTGGGCGTCTCAAGAGCGGCAGACTCCATCGTCCGCGCACACGAGATGCACCTGTTCCGCGACGAATGCTACCTCGTTGAGGAATACCGCGATCAAGGCACGCTACTTGACCTGGTCAACCTCGCACGCCTCGACAGCGGCAACGGCGGCGGCATGGACGAGATGATGGCCATGTGGCTGACGGTCGAATTGCTCCGCACCACTGAAGCTCTTCACACCAAGAACCTCATCCATGGCGACCTCAAAGGCGACAACGTGCTGGTGCGCTTCGACGACCCGGGCAGCGAGACGGACTGGTCACCGACGTACTTTGCCAACGGCGCGCACGGCTGGGCCGCCAAGGGCATCTGCCTCATTGACTTCGGGCGCGGCATCGACACGAAGCACTTCGACCCGCACGTTGGCTTCATCGCCGACTGGAAGACGTCCGAGGCCGACTGCGCCGAGATGCGCGAGCTGCGACCCTGGACGTTCCAGATCGACTACCACGGGCTGGCGGGCATCATCCACAGCATGCTGTTCGGCAAGTACATGGAGACGATAGGCGAGAAAGGCGGCGCGATCGGCCAGGGCGCGACCAAGACATACCGGATCCGCGAGGCGTTGAAGCGCTACTGGCAGACGGAGATCTGGAGTGAGGTCTTCGATCTGCTGCTCAACCCGCTTGCACATGTGGAAGCCGAGGAGGGTCGTCGCATGCCTGTGTTGCGGAGTATGAAGACGTGTCGCGAGCGAATGGAGAATTGGCTGGAGGAGAACTGTGAAAGGGGCGTTGGCTTGAAGGGCATGATTGCGAAGATGGAGAGCGCGATCCGGGAGCGGCGAAGAAAGGTAGCTAAGGCTTGAATATTCTTGCTTGTTTCTGTTGGTTTCATTCACAGGGCGTTGATGCATTGCCTAGCTGGTCGGCATTACAGGTATTTCGCACATTTCTTTCACGGCAGGTGGGAGTTTCGGGATAGCTGGCATTGCCACACAATGACTTCATGATTTCGTTCTTTGATATTCAGTCCGCTCCCTCGATCGGCTACGATGTCGATGTCTTCGTGATCTATGCCTCTCACGATCTCGATTGCCGCCATTGCTAGGTGCGTCCAACTCGAACCCATCGAGACTATCTCCATCTCTATCTCTCCGATGCCGTTTATGCTTCCTTTCTCGTCGTCGGGATTCTTCACCTTCGCGACTCAGCTCCGCCAATTCTTTGACGCGCTGTTTCTGCCACTTCTCCCGGTCGACTTCCTTCTGCCTCAACTGACTTTGCGCCTGCTGCATGACCGCAAATGGATCGCTGGACGTGATTCGATTCTGCTCTCGAGACTTTCGTCGCAGATCTTCATTTCCCCATACATCTTTTTCCTGCACGTTGGCAAGTACGAGATTCTTGGCTTCTGGAGCTCCACTGGCGGGCTTCGCATGCTTGTTGGAAGCATACCACGGCTTGTTTTGCATGCTGTCGTTGTTGTAGCCGGCAGCATGGCTCAGCCGCATCTTAGACACATCCTCCTCCCTCTTGCGCTTTCTCGCTTCCGAGCTGGTACGGAGGTCCTTGTCGTCGTGACCAGGGCGATGCTCTTCATTCGCTTCAGTAAAGAGGCGTATATGCCCATTCTCATCCACTAGAGGTGCATCGTCCTTTTTCTTCTGCTTCCCTGCATTGCTGCCTACTGCCAGTGTCTCTCTTGCCTTGAGTCCGGCCTCTGCATCCTCACGTGCGAAGCGAATCTCCCGATCTGTATCGTCCTCTCCTCTAAGACGGCGACGCGGACGTTTTTGGTCTGCTTCCCTACCTCCACGTTTCACAAATCCAGCATCGTCTTCTTCTTCTGCCAGCGACAAGATAGTAGGCTTGACTGGGTCCTCACCTCGCAACAGCGCAGTCCGATACGCGGCGTCCTCGGCTTGCATACGCTGCTCGGCAGCTTCACGGCGTGTCTGGGCATCGGCTTCATCCTGTCGCACGCGCGAGACATTGTCGGCGTTGTAAACATGCCAGCTCTTCTTCCCAAGCAGGTGAAGAGGCATGGCTCATGAATAGCGGCAGCATGTGGGTATGGCTACACAATGACGGACATCTAAAGACCTCCGCGAATCAGAAGACTAGGATAATTCTCGTATAACCTCGCATTGTGCTTGTGAGTAGTATAAGTGTTATGCCAGAACTGGAGTGTGCATTGGGAGCAGTAGTGCTAAGACGACTTTACACCCCGATCCGGAATCATGACATGGAAAGTCGAGGCGGACGCATGGTTCCGCTTACCGCTCGACAGGTTGGCAACGGCTTTTCCATTTCATAACGTTGCCTAGCAGAAGCCATGCAATGATTGGGAAATATGCCCCGGTCGATTCGATCCCATACCTACCTACCATCTTCGAAGCGAGCATCGCCGACGACGCCTGCTGATGATAGCTGACGTGGCTGTCAGCTGGGATCTCTTCGCCCTGGCCCCTGGTGCCTGGATCCTGACTGGATCAGCATATTCCGAAGGTTGCATGCCTTCCGCATGATTGGGAATGGGTATGGTGGAATATGGTATGCTGATTGGCGATGGACGTCCCAACGGTTCGGACAACGCCCAAACAACAGTTCATGGCTTCCAAGATCTGCCGAGCAACTTATGCAAATTATTGCATGACAAAGCGCTCCAAACTTCAGTCAGCCACTACGACTGTAGCGGCAATGTTAGTGGTCAGTGGTGACTCGATTGCTCGCCAAGACGCAGCGCAGGAAAGATAGACCTGTCACGAATCACGACCTTCGGCGAGATACATTTTGCGCCTCACTGGTAGACGCGGAGAAAAGACGATGAGCTGCAGGTAATATCCAACGATAGGCCGGGGAGGTCAGGCACGCTAAGTCAATGCCTGCATTGATCCCGGACGACTATACTTGTCCTTGGAGCTTGGCGGACCTTCTTGGATCTTCAACAGTGTACACACCTTGTTTCCTGGTAGAAGAGGAATCTCTGTGATCATCTTGAAGGCTGCGATCTCGCTCATACTCGGCATCATGCATCGAGGCAAGTTTGGGCAAATGCACAGAGCCTACGATGAACCCCAGTGCTCCAGTAACTAATGGCCGTTCGACCCGACTGAGGGTTGCGCCGAATGCGAGTACATAGTCGGACTAAAGCTAGCACAACCTAAAAGCCATCGCTGGAGAGTTGTGACGGAAGAGGCATACACAGTTGGGGTCAGTGCTCGTCGGCTCTTCATGTCATACATTATTCTTTCCATTCTTGCTTGCTACTGGCCGCTTTGAGACTCAGCGCTTCGTCTGTTTCAGAACAGTGTTCGATGACTGGCTACGAGACTGAGTACTGTACATTGTCGTGCTATGAAGGCGACTGTTCCTTGTACTGACGTTCAGAGACCCGTGTCCAGCCTTATTGGACTTGTTGTCCCCGTTCGGCGCCTCCACCACAATCGCATTCCACTAAAACCGCTTGTCAGCAAGCTACAGCACAATTAGTCTAATCGATCGTTATTCAGTCGGGTCGGATTTGGAGATCTGCGGTACCGATCAGTCGCACGCGACCTATACTACTGCTCCGAATATTTACTGCCTCTGCCACTTGCATAGTTGCCCGCGCTGTCTCGTTGTTTGCAACTTGGGCAAATCTGTTTGACCATATTCGACAGCACTGCATCTTGACATCTGCAATGCCGACATACCTTCTCCACGGGTTTCGCTGGCCGCGACCCTTGGTTCGAATCCATGTCATCCTCCAGAACCTTGACGATGTTGCTGCCGAATGGCTGGTCGCGCCGGGCACCACGAGCGCGCTGCTGAGCAATTTCCACGAAATCTACCCTGATACTATGCACCATATCGATCAGCTTCGTTTCGTCGAGCAATACGATCCAACCGACGAGTCCGCCGAGTCAGGCACCCAGCCGTATGCGTATGTTGCCGACATCGTGCACGAAATCAAACTTGGAGTCGCCGTGGACGATGTTGTGAGCGCCGGAATTGGCAATGAGCAGTGGAACTCGATGATGGAACTGCGAGATAAGCTTGCTCCAGAAGAGAAGGTTTCGTGGTATGTCGTGGTCTGTGGTGACGAAGAGAGATGGGTCCCATCGAGCGATGACATGGTTCACACGGACGTTCCTTCTGGCGCGGAGCATACAAGCGACAGCGACAGCTACTCCCACAGCGGAGATGTAAGTAGGCCTCCGCTGCTTGCGTACATACAACATGACTAACAATACTACAGGCTGACAATACCCCACCGGAGGCGCCAGAAGCAAAGGGATTCAGGAAATTCTTCGGCTCTGGCAGATTCGGTCGCAAATCAACGTGAGCTCTAGCATCTTAAACAAAGGGACGTGCTGCTGACTGTAAATAGTCGCCAACCGCTTCCGGATTCGATGAGAGCCTCCCAGTCATCCACTTCAGTAAATCATCCTTCCGGCTCAACCGACCAGGATAGCGAGTCAAGGCTCCAAGACCATGATCAATGACAACGACAGTCGCCGGGCGGCACCACCGATGGTATGAATACAGGCAGCAATTACTCCAGTGGACAGGGTAGCGCAGGTTACACCAGCATAGCGACATCTTTCAATGGATCTCGAGAAGCCTTATCATCAGCCAGATCGACCTCTCCATACGACCCACGCACAACTCGAAGAGCCAGTCATGGCGGCTTATATACGAATGTGGGATACGACCAAATTGCCACACGCTGGAATCCTGGTGGGATCGAGCCGGCGCTCGACAGCAAATTCTCTTCGCGTCGAAACTCAGTCATCAATGGTCTTGCTCTTTCTTCTCGTGGCGTCAGTCCAGATGGCTTCCGGTCTTATAGTCCTGTATCCATGCAGCAAGGCAATGCTTCATCCGACCATCTTGGAGTCAACTATAGTCCGGTTTCAGCGGCGGCCAATACCGGCAACTGGAAAAGCAATGACTGGAAGAGCACTGTTGGCACACTCCGAGGGCGAAATAGTTTCAGGTCGTCTTCTCCTTTGCGAGTTCCCTACGCGAGCAGCGATGTCAACAACAACTCACGGACTGTAAGCCCAGCACGAAGCACTCTCAGTGGACACAATGCCCAGCCGCAGCAGCACCAACCAACTCTGGCCGCACTGCAAGGTGGTGATTCTAGTCAACCTCAGGCCGACCCGGCAAAATTCAGCGATCCAGTTCCGAAACAACGACAACGTCTTTCCTTGATGACACAACTACCTGGTCCTGCCCCAGTACCAGAAGAGGAGGAGGATGGAGACGAGGAAATCGTGCAAGAAATCATCGCCATGAGTCCTGCTGTGCGGACGAACAATGGCTACACCCGCTTCCGACAATCTGTGCGCAGCTCTCAAGTCTTTTCTCCATTGACGGCGAGATCGTCACAGATCAGCCTAGCCATGATTCCGCAGGAGAAGGATGTCCCGGCATTTGGGCAGGATATCAACCCGAACGATCTGATCGCGACTGGAATCGAAAACGCCTTTACGAAACTCGGCGCTTGATCTGTCCTCTTCCATCTTTTTCTATTTTTCAACGTCTCTCAGCCAAAGCGATGGCTACTTTTCTTCAAACTTTCCTCAACACTGTACGACCCTGCGGCGAACATCTCTGTACAAAATCTCACTTGTCAGGCGTTTTGTTATTTGGTAGCGTTGGTGCACAACACGGGAGCGATAGGGCCGTAAAGGGGGCGTATTTTATCTTATATGAACTGAATCACATCACGGTAGCTTAGTTGCTGAGACTATCTTGAAACGCAATATCTCCATCTGAACAATGCCTGAACCTTGCATGAAAGGGCACATGGCCACCTACAATCATGCAGTTTCTATTACACGGGATTTCATATACCCCTACTTGGTTACATACATGTACATGTATCCGCTAAGAAGCTCACGTTTCGGCTTATCATGCAGGATCCTGGAACGTTCGATCTCATCTTATTGCACTGCACATTTACCCTGACCGAAGATTGTAGTCGTCCTTCGTAGCCCTTCCATACAACGTCTGACGATTAATGCTGCTTTTGCCTATGTGTGGTGCCTGAGGCAGAAGGTGGGATGATGGACTGCGTTACCAGTTCCCCGCCATGATGAACAGTGCATGCCTAGAACTGTAAGTTATGTACCTCACATACATGTATTGTATCATACTTAGAGACACAGCCATTGCAATTGTTCTACAAGAACATTCCAGACACATCACTTCTCGCATTGCAGTCACATCTTCAAGCCTCCAGCATTGAACCTCACTAACACCTTCAACCACCGCACTCCAACCCCTCCTTTTCCCCATCATGCCGCCCACCAACACCTTCCTCAACAAGCTCAAAGTGCAGCTCAAGCTCTCCATTACGCGGCTACGCATGGTGCAGCAGAAAGACACGGCGCTTGCCAAGCAGCAGCGGCGGGTGATGGCGCAGCTGCTCGAGACGGGCAAGATCGAGAGCGCGCGCATCCGCGTCGAGAACATCATCCGCACCGACCTCAACACCGAGCTGCTCGAGATCGTCGAGCTGTACTGCGAGCTGCTAGCGGCACGCGCGGGTCTGCTGGATGCCAAGGAGTGTGATCCGGGGCTCGAGGAGGCGGTTAAGAGTCTGATCTATGCGGCGCCGCGGATCGAGGGCGTGAAGGAGTTGACAGTCGTCCGGGGTTTGTTGGCCGAGAAGTTCGGGAAGGAGTTCGTGCTGGAGGCTATGGAGGGAAAGGGTGTGAGCGCGCGAGTGGTGGATCGGTTGAAGGTGGAGCCACCGGAGAGCAAACTGGTGGAGGATTATCTCGCCGCAATTGCGGAGGCATATGGGGTCGATTGGCCGAAAGGCGCGAAGGCGAAGCGAGAGGCAGAGGCTGCGGCTGCGGCAGGAGGAGACGACGATGAGGACGATGACCAGCCGGGAGATGGACAGAAAGTCAAGTTGCTCGAGGCGGAGCTGGAGAACGAGGAATTGAGCCGTGCAACGCCACCACGCGACCTGGGTCCCCGGAGTCCAGTCTCCGTGATGCCCCCGTCGCCTAGCACAGACAACGTCCGACCCAAGGTCAACCTGCCGGGCCCGCCGGACCTGAAACCAAGCAAGAAGATGGTGGATGCCAGTAAGCCGAAGCAGAGCAATGGGCCTGGCGGCAAGATCCCAGATGTGAATGAGCTCGCGGCGCGATTCGCTCAGCTGAAGAGATGAAGTCTGGTCTTTTTCTCTCAGCTATGCTTAAATCAATCTGGCTTGATATTTTGCTACGCCTACGGAGCCAGCCCCTTGCAGAGTGGTGAGGTCCAGATTGGATGCAACGTAGGGAATTTAGCATGAAAGGATCTCGTCGCCAGAATTATGCGATCGCCTAGAAGGGGAAAAAGCATGACACTCGTACTCTGTATCGCATTGTCAACGACGGCAGCTGTCTCCCCAAGGAGAAGCCATACTCGCCACTTGACCTCACAGCTTCGCCACCGACATAGCATGTCTAGACTCTGTTGGACAAATCTCTCCAGCACAGCGACGAACATCTAGTAACGGTCATATCGGAAACGGTACTTACTGTACCGCCACCTGACACAGACCTGTGGCTTCCAATGACCAAGATCCATTCAGGGACCGCTGAAGGAAGGCTATAGTGAACACGACTTAAGTACTGATACGCAGGTGAGACTGTTGAATATTAGGAGGTCAAACGTTGGTCCAGGCTGGATGGCTGTAATCTTCCGCTGGATTCGGAGAAGGTGAAATGGAGGAAGAAGTGATATCAGAATGTCAGCTCCTGCTTAGATAGGAAGTCGTGGTCTGGCATTGAGATAGTCATCTACAAGGAGGAAAAGGATCATCAACATGGCCAAAGTCACAGTCATAAGGTATGGAGGCAAGAAGAACGCAACGAGTGAAATCCGCAAAAGTTAGCATTCATCAAAACGCGCCTTCAATGCACTAGCCCATATGTCTCATGAACAGGAAACGAAAGATGACTGTCACGAGTGTGGTCAAGGAAAACGCCTTGTCTCAAATGCCTTCCTTTTCATTGTCCTTCTCCTCTCCAAAACCTCTCTGTACGATGATCGAGTGTCTTGAGTCGTCCAAAAGAAAGAAAATGCAGAAGAGACACGTTGAGCCGAGAAGGCAAAAGGCACAAGGCAGAACGCAAAGTCGTAGAAAAGCCGTGTCCCATAATTCCCATGCCACGCATTCGCCCTCTTTCTTCCTCTTCTCTCCTGTTCGTAGAGTCATGTTTCAAAGCTGCAGGTCGTTGTTGTTGCTACGGCACCGCCTTCCCTTGTCACATGATCGTGCCTGCCCCGAGATAGACCAGTCTAGTGCGTCGTTCTCGTCGAGCGCTGCCTTTGCCAGATCACTGAATCGAAAGCTGTCTAGATGGCGTATTTGCGTGTCCACTCGCGAGCCGTGGACTCGTAGCGAGAGCGGTCGGTCTTGTAGACATGTGCGATTTCGGGCACGAGCGGATCGTCCGGGTTGGGGTCTGTGAGCATGGAGCAGATGGATAGGAGCACTGTAGCGAAGCACACCGAGTCAGTACGTTGTCATTTCGCAAGACATGTGTGACGTGGGTTGGAGAAAGTGGTGGCGGGGTAAAAGCGTGGTACGCACCTTTGCTGATTGTGAGTGCGGGGCTCCACTGATCCCTCAGGATATCCAGACAAATACTGCCGTTGCTGTTGATGTTGGGGTGGTAGATGCGAGTAGTGAAGTTGACCTTGGGCGGCTTGAAGGGGTAGTCGGTTGGGAAGTGGATCGCGAGGAAGAAGACACCGCCGGAGTATGGTGAGTCGCCAGGACCCATGATGGTCGCTTGCCAGTGGAACTATGGCGGACATGTCAGTCAGGCACTTCATTCGGCATACTCAAGAATATCAGGACATACCAGATCATCGCCTATGGGACCTGCGCTGCATGATGACGGGGGGTCGCTGTGAAGAGAGAGTCAGTGTGTGCTCGGCAACAGCAGCAGGAGAGCGTCGGGGGCAGGCGACGTGCATACCGGCCGAGATCAGTTAATTCCTTGTTGATTCGCTTCAAGGCCATGGTGAGGGTATTGAGCGGTGTTGGGTATGTGTGTTGTAGTGAAAGTGGTGGTGGTGGAGGACGGTAGTGAAGGAGGCTGTTGTGAGGCGAAGTGTGTCGTGTGGGATGGTTTGGTGACAAAGAGGGCGATGTTCAGAAGAAAGGGCACAGCCAACGTCAGAACTTGACGCTAGTGGTGTACGACGGCGGATTTCAAACTTCTGGTGACAAACATCCAGCGGAATCTGCTGGAAAGTCTGGTGGTGTCGAGATGGAAATAAATGCGTGTATTTTCATGGATACAGCGATCACCTTATGAACCATCGCATCGGCCTGAAACTGTCCTCTATATTGCCGCTGACGATGCCGCCTTGAATATGTGAAGCGCCTTGGTTGGGCGGCTGCCCACAGTCTGTTCTAAATGGGTCGTTAGGCTGTGAGGCTGGGCGCCAAATGAGGCGGCTATAGGCATGCAATCTATGAGACAACAAAGTTCACGCAGGGTCAAGCAATCAAAGTGTATTATGGGCACATGTCGACCGTGCTGGAGTGCATACATGTACATGATGCATGCACACGTATGGATGTGTGCCTTTTCCAGACCACCTCAAGGATGATCACCGACGATGTATGAGGGTGTCAGGACAGTGATAGGATAGCTATTGACGAGCTCGGTCACTCTATAACAGTCTCGGCCTCCTATGTAGCGACCGACTACCAGTACAGAGGGGCCCATATGGCTGTCAAGTAATGCCACGCAAGCCACTGTTAGAGGTATGATACTTCCGTCATTACACATCTGACAATGGCGTTACTTGGAGTAACCACTGGTAATGGCAAGACCAAAAGTTTCAGCCCTCTGGGAGGTATGTGGTGTGTCGTGCGATGTGCGTGGAAGATCAAGAGGTGCAATAATTTGGTTGGAAGACGTTCGTTCGAGCTCAAGCACTATTTAATCATGCTACATTGCGAGCTCAATCCCACCTCGAACCACCCATACGCCGAGAAGTATGCGACCCACCTAGAACACCAGCGCGGCACCCTTGGTCTTCTTGTCACCACTGTGATAATCGTCAGCATTCCGCTCCATCGACATCTCCGATCGCGATCAACATACCCCAACTCGAAGTGCTTGCAGCGCTTCAATGCGAGTTGTGCCTTGGTCTTGCATTGTGTGCATTCTAACCGGAGCACGACCTTCTTGGTCGTCTTGGCCTTCTTGTGGAACACAGGCTTCGTTTGACCACCGTAACCGGATTGCTTGCGGTCGTATCGGCGCTTTCCCTGAGCGAAGAGGGAGGCCTGGGATGCGTGTCAATGGCGTTGCGTTGTTGCGTGAGGTTCGGAGTGTCATGCATACCTTGCCAGCCTTGTATTGAGTGACCTTGTGCTGGGTGTGCTTCTTGCAGTCCTTGCCCTTGCAGTACGTGCGGCGCGTCTTGGGAACGTTGACCTGTGTGGCGACATCGTCAGTCTTGTTCCTGTAGATGTTCCGTTGTGCCCTTTTTCATTCTCCATATGCATGCTCTTTTGCTCGAAGTTTGCGATTGTGTGCTGCAGATGGCTGAGGCCCCGAATGCATTCCACGCCGACATCTCTATGACCATCCAGAAATCTTTTCTCAAATCCTCCAATATGCTATCCCTTCAATTGTTGCTGTACACTTCGTGATCTTGACCAGTCCAAGCATCGCCACCATCTTCTTCAGCTTCTTCCAGCCATCCGCAGCACAAAACTGTCGACAATTTGAGGTGCACGAGCGCAGCATATCTCCAGGGCCATCGCAGAGGGATGTCTTACCATCGTGACGGTATTTGTGGTTGTCGTTGATCGTTTGGCGTGACTTCGAATCTTTGATGTCGACGTCGGAATATTGAGGTGTGTTTGTGGAGGGTCACGCCAAGTCTTTTCGTCCTGAGGCATCCACATCCCAGTATGAGACAGCGCCTTTTGCAGCAGGCTACACCAACATAAATGTATACTTGAGCGTAAACAATACTTGTATTATGAATTGACAAGTGTTCATACACGCATTCGTACCGGGATATCTACCGCAGCTGCAGTAATTTGACAATCGATGTTGCATTCAATCATAGCAATTCGCCCTCCAGTCATGCATAGTACAACTCATACATACAGTCCATTGAAACACCGCTAAAGTGACAAGACCAACAATTCATAACATAACGTAACAAGACCCTCCATGCTCAGAACAATACCATCGCCGTGGCCGCAATGACCGCCGCCGTTCCCGTGAATCCAGCGCGCACGTAGTTCATCCCAATCCACGTCCGCACATGCCCAAGCACCTCACTCCTCTGCGCCACCGCCGCACCCCCAGCAGCACTCGCAGCATTCGCCACGCTCTCCGCCTCCGCCGCCCACGCGAGCAACGGCCGATTTGGCCCAGGCTCCATGACGAGCGCGGTGAACGGCACGATCAGCGGACACAGGACCGCGGCCGCGAGGTAGAACGACGACTGCGAGAGGCCCAAGCGGCGCTTGGGCGCGTCGTAGGTCGCGTACGCCAGGACGCCGAAGCACGTCGAGGCTAGGATGGCGAGCGGCGGCATGTTGCGGCGTCCGGTGAAGTAGAGCGCGGCGAACTGGCGGAGGAAGAGGTCGGTGGGCGCCAGCGCGGCGGTCGGCAGGCTGATCAGGTTGAAGCTGGCGATGAGACCTGTCGGGTTTTAGTTAGTGGGTCTATTTGGGGGGCGCTTTATTGGGTTGTGGTTGGGTAATGGGAAGGGGAGAAATGTATACCTGAGAGTGCTGCAGCGCTGGTCACGCCGACGACTTTGACGACAGGGAGGAGAGAAGTTGTGGTCGCCATTGTGGTGATGTGTAGTTATCACGTTTTGTAGATGTGGTTTCGAGTTGAATAGAGAGCGGTTGCAAATGTGGTCCTTGCGTTCTATCAAGTATCAACAGTGTAGTTGATTGATCTTCTGTCAAGTAGAAGTCATGAACAGACAGCTTTATTGTGCAAGTAGGTAGAATGATGCTTGTATCCTGGACAACAACCTGTACATGTATTCACATATATATGCGATCTGTTCCGGCAATGTCTACATGGATTTGACGATCGCGGATTCTGCATGAGGTCCGAAATCACCGATTTTGCGTCATGGGCTTACCATACATGTACTGTATCGAAGGATCGGGGTCGGGGAGCTCGGGTTCTGGAATCTGGAGGTTGCGGATCTGCGCGAACTCGATCACGTGGACTGCATCAATGGACACATACAGTCGGCCACAACATGAACATCATCGAGGACATGGGCATCGATACATTGCAGTGTCTCAGAGATGAAACTTCCGAGTACATAACACAACATCTGCAATCGTCCCTACCTGCGCTTACTCCCTTTCCCACCCCGACCACCTTTTCCACTTTTCCCCTTGTTATCTCCTCCACCACTTCCACCACCACCACCGCTCATCATGACCCGCACCATCTTGACAGGAATGACTCCAACGATCTCTGCCTCCTTCCATCCCCGGACCAGCTCCGCCTCGCGAGGCCAGATCCTCTCGCTATCCTCGGATTTCTGATCAATCTTCTTCGTGTCGCTGCAGTCCTTCTGCCACTTGCCCAGGATCTCCCGCGTCGCTTTGCCCTTCTTCTGCTGGCCCGGCTGGATCTTGGCCTTGTATTTGTACTTGGTCAGGGCGGTCCATGGGGCGCAGATGGGGATCGCTTCGAGGATCTCATCGCCAGGCAAAGGTGTGCCGACGAAAGTGTCCAGGACGGCCAGGGAAGAGCCTTCTGCATCTTCCACGCCATCTTCGAGGTTAAGTCGCCTCAGTTCTTCAGCTTCCAAGCCTTCTTTTTGAGCCTTTTCGTGTTGTGCACGGCGACGCGCACGAGTCTCCTCGATACTTTCGGTCTTGGATGCTTTGGCGGCTGCTTCTGCTTCACGCTTCTCCTCGGCGGCGCGTGATCCGAGCAATTTCATGGCTAGCTCACGGTCTTCCTCGTCTTGATCTGCGTATTTGGTCGCGGCTTTCTTGGCTTTGCCACGTTTGCCACGGACTTTGGGTGCGGCTTTCGGTCCAGCCGGTCGCGATTGCTTTCCTGCTGCAGAAGAAGTCGTAGAGGGTGCTGCATTGCCATTCCCCTGTGCATCTTCGTTGCGCTCGTTGTCACCTTTATCGTTTGAGTGGTGATTGACCTCATCTTCTTCAACATCTTCGTCCTCTTCATCACTCTCCTGCTCATCAACTGTGCTAGCAGGCCCATTTGTCCTGTTAGACTGCAATGGGTTGCTTCGTTGAACCTCGACATCCGCCGCCTCTTCGTCATCTGAGGCATCAGTGTCTACCGGTTTCGTGTTAGGCTGCGTCCCATGTCCAGCATCGCCAAAGTCATCGTCATCATCGTCATCCTCATCGTTGTTGGTAGCACCACCACCAGACACGGGATGGGCACTGTGACCAGCATCACCAAAATCATCGTCATCTGAATCGAGACCACCATTAGTTGCTGCTGAATCAACGTTCAATTCGGCATCTGTCCTGTCCGCTGACTGTGCCGTGGACTCTGGTTCTCGTAGCCGATGCTTGATGTGGTTGGTTTTGCTCTCTTCACTGATCTGGAAAAGAACGGCAAAGCCAAGCAGTAACTGTGCCGGTGGAAGGTAGTTTTTCTTGCCCTTGATGAGGAAGCCACCAGTGGTCAGATACTCACCGTTCGGTGCTGTTTTCGACACCTGGTCGGCTGATACCCACCAAGCTGACATCACAGCTTTGTTGTCCCAAGCTTCACTTGTGCAGACCGACAGGTTTCCTGCTTGACTTAGAGTGGAAGGCGGGATAGGTGCCCCTGGAGTTGCCGGATTGTTCTTGATCACCACGCTGGCCGCTCCATTGAGATCAGCATTGACATATAGGTCCCCTTTCTTGAGGTGTTTTCGATAAAGGATCTCATTCTGCTGGACATCCTTCCCAGCGAGAACAAGATACCCATCCGAGGAAATGAAGTAGATGAACTTCTCAAACCAGTGTTGCCTTCTCACTGGTCGCAGAATGTCCTTTTCCTGCTTCAGACCTTTCTTGAGATCCGCGAGCACTTTCTGCTCTGTACTCTTCAATGCCTTTTGGGACGCCAGCGCTGTCTTCTCCTGTTTGACGATGGCCGTGCGTCGTTGATCGTAGTACTGTCGGGCGTTGGACCACGCTGAACTTGCCAGATCAATGTCAACAGTCAGTCGCTTGTCAGTTGCTGCGTTGGTGGACTTCGAGGTAGCTGCAGCACTATCGTCCTCACTATCGGAAGCCTCGCTATCCGTCTCGTCGGCCATATTGTCATCCTCGCCCGCATCATTGTATTCGGAGAGAAGGAGTGTGACTGTATTTTCATGCAACTTGAGTGGCATCTTGATCATCTCGGCAACCGCGTTGTGTCTTTTCTGTTCGTTCTCGATCAGCCGACCAATGTCCACCCAGTCCATGCCCTGCGCGATAAGGCCATTCACAGCTTCTACAGCTTCCTCGACACGCTCAGCGTTCGCCTCGATTGCCTGCGCTTTACGGATATTCAGCTCCTGCACTTGCTGCAGGCCATCGATCCGCTTCGCCTGCTCTTCTCGTGCTGCGTCTATCCTTCTTTTGGCATTCTCCTCACGTTCCTGTAGTTTCGATTCGAGCCTTTGCCCCTCGATAGACGAGAAGAACTCATCAGCGGTCTTGTTGAAGCCGTCATACTCCAGGAACACGATCGAGTCATCCGTTGCAAGCTGAGCAGGTTTGAAGGGATGAAAGTCATCATACATCAACCCACTTCTCGCCTCTCCAGCTTCTTCTGACTCTGTGCTCTTAGCTGCAATCTTATCGTTGCGTTTCGCTAGTATGTATCCCTTTGCCGTCTCTGCACTCTTGATCTCGTCGATGACATTCTGCGCCTCTTTCAAAGAAGACAGAAGCTTCTCCAGCATTTCATCGCTCTGGATGACTTGCTCGGGCTGGGCCTCGCGATCGTAGCCGGTGATATGCAACGCATGATCGATCAAGATCGGCGGAAACTCATGTGTGGTCACAGCTAGGGCTTTCCTCAAAGCATCCCCCGTCTTCTTTTTGATCTTCTTGCCTGGTTTATTCATCTGCTGCTCTTGCCGATCCACCGCTTTCTGCAATCCATCCCTGATTCGCTCCTTGGTAAGAGGAGGGACGCCGCCATAATTCTGCCGCAATGACAGGTCATACTTCAGTCCCGACCGGTACTGCTCGTGCTCGGCGCCCTCGCTGACATTCCGGAGAAGAGCAAGAATTGTCAGATCCGCATCTGTGAGAACGATATTGCCTCCTGCGTAGAACTCGAGGAATAGCCGGTAGGCACCATCGGAGAACTGCAACTCGATCACGCGATCAGTCCCAATCTGTTGTACTGCGGTGCATCGTCGTGTCCTCAGAGACTTCCGTAGACGAGTTACGAAGGGAGAGGGGGCGGCAGCTGTGGCTCGTGCGAAGCTGGTGAGATGGCAACGAAAGCCCGAGTCAATAAGTAGCTGTTCGCGATGATCTGGCTTCTGGAACTTGAGCAAGAAGATGCGGGATGATAGATCGTACACGTTAGAGAGTCGTAGTGACACGAGACTGTTGGCCAGCTCGTGGGCAATGATCTGCACGTCCAGAGACGAGAAACGCTGCTTCATGGTGCGGACAGACAGTGAATTTAACGGCAGCAGATCTCAGCTGGCGATCACAAGATGACTGTATGGCTTTGATTTGTTGTATACCTTAGTATGTATATCATGATTACATTCACCATCGTATAGCGATTCTTCGCCCGAGAACAAAATATTGCAGTGGTAATGCACGTCATGACGAGAGTGGGGCACATTGATGTGGGGGAGAAGTTTGTAGTGCTGGATCGTGCGAAGCAGTATGTCGCATACACGTACGGCCATCCATTCTTCAACGCTACCAACGCAGGCTCAACCATTTCGATGATACATTATGAGGCGGACGACGTGAGACCTGTTGTTGTGCGCTTCGTAAAAGATCCCTGAGTACCTGGCAGTGGGACTTGACGCAAAGTGGTTACGAGCGTGTGTTCTTGTACCTGCATTTCCAGGTACTTGTGGCTGTCGAGGCTCATGTCCTCACGTGTCGAGCAGCTAGCTGCCACGCCTTCGTCCCAGATGGCACACACCACATCGACGTCCACTTTTGCATACTCGTCGAAACGTGCCAGATGAAGGATGACAATGAGGCTGACTGAAGCAAACGTCTCTCTTGTCATGGCCTGTCACTTGCAACGAGCTACCCATTTCGTTATCCGAAAGAGGCGCGAGCCTCCTACGTAAGAACGGTCAGCGGTAGCGTCCGACACGATCGTGATGATCAGGTACCATCGCTCCAGCCACATGCATCACGTCCGAGACAAAGCTGGACTCGGCGCAACGCAGGAACACATCAAGCAGATCCATCACCATGAGTTGACGTTGTTATGACCGTTGGACTCGGAGACAAGTCCAGCCGTGCATACACAATCATAACGTTTCGAGAACGTTATTATTCCTTGAAGACAAACACATGACTTCAACACTGGCATCCCTGCCCCCGGCTAGCTTTGTCCACATCGGGGGAATGCACCTCCGCATTTCACTTTGACTCAGGTCTCTTTGGATGTGCTGTATATGCTGGAAGTCACCGACAGGAAGAGATCCAAGGATAAGATCATGACGTACCAGAGCGCAACTCACACCAAAAGGGAGAGACTCACGAATGCGACATGGCTGTGCATCGCAAAGGCAACTGAATCCGGCTTGACAGGCAATCCATGTCGTTTGACTTAGGTTGCGACCGTTGGGCAAAACCTGGAAACGAGTTCGACTTTTCATGCACAGACGTTATTGGAGCCAGGACGTCTCGGCTGTCATCACGTTGCGATGCGCCTGAGCTGCGCTCCGCTTCCTAGTCCAGGCATGATAGGTAAGACTTCTTCGTGTGGGTCTTCCACATTGTACAAGCTAAGGACGGACAAAGGCCGCCTGCAGGCCCCAAAGGTCATCTAGTAAAAGAAACAATAAACGAGTTACCCCAGACTGGACTTGGCCAGGATGTCTGCCATGCGAATCGCGATGGCGGGCACTGCTGTGGTGTGGTTGCTCCGGCTGATGTAAGAGGACGGCAAAGCCACCGAAGCAAACATCGCACCGAGCGTCGATCAGCCTCTGAAATCGCCGATCACCTGGATTACTCCAGATTCTTGCCCCGGACTTGAGCCTTTTGCACCCTTCGTTGCATAAGTTCGCTCCAACTGTGACTGTCGGGTCTAGCGGCGCTCCTTGCACGAATTATGATGCCAGACATGATGATGCTAGTCATGGGTGCCTCTGGCTACTTACGGTATGCGGCGGCGATCATCGTAGAACAGAAGATTTGGGATTGTTTGGATTTCTGATATATAATTCGCTCCGCATGATCCTGCTTCAGTCTCTGTCCTGAATCTGATTAGCATCTTCATCAACGACAATGTTTTCTCATAGCTGGGCTGCCTTTGGCACTCTCGCCTTGAGCGCCTTGACATCTGCTAGGTAAATGGTCTGCCGCAGTCATTAAAAAATCATCAACTAACGAATCCCTTCAAAGCGTTCTGTTGCCTCGCGTCCAAGCTACCACTCTCGACTATGAGTACATTGTCATCGGCTCTGGCGCTGGTGGAGGACCGTTGGCCGCTCGTCTGGCGCTCGCAGGCCACAAGACGCTTTTGATCGAAGCCGGCGATGATCAGGGCAGCAATGTCAACTACACAGTTCCGGCTTACCAAGCCAAGTCGACTGAAGACCGACTGATCTCTTGGGACTTCTTCGTCCGCCACTACTCATCCGACGAGAGACAGAAGCTGGACTACAAGCTGACCTACACTCTTCCCAACGGCAACGAATACACTGGCCTCAACCCCCCGGCCGGCGCGACCATCAAGGGTGTGCTCTACCCACGAACGGCCACTCTCGGTGGTTGCACTGCCCACAATGCCCTCATCTTCATCTACCCTGATGAGAGCGACTTCCAGTACATCGCTGACCTCACCAACGATTCGTCATGGGCACCTGACAACGTCCGCAAGTACTTGGTCAAGCTTGAGCACAACAACTACCTCCTCCCTGGCACTCTTGGCCACGGCTTTGCTGGTTGGTTGGGTGTTTCCACTGCTCCGCTCACTCTTGCTCTCAAGGACAGCATGCTCTTCGGCATGATCAGTGGTGCAGCTGCCGCTCTTGGCGGTGGAGCTGCTACCCTGAACAACTTCCTCAGTGTACTCCTTGGCGATGCCAACGGCGACAGCAAGGTTCGTGACCAGACTCAGGCCCTTTACCAGATGCCCATCTCTACCCAAGGTGGCGCACGTAACGGCGCTCGTGAGTTCATCATCAGTGTGGCCAACGCGACCTTCACCAACGGCACCAAGAAGTACCCCTTGGACGTCAGACTCAACTGCCTCGTCACCAAGGTCACTTTTGATCAGAGTAAGTCGCCACCATTGGCCACCGGTGTGGAGTTCCTCGACGGCAAAGCTCTGTACCGAGCCGACTCCCGATCCAACACCTCTGCTCCTGGTGTTCCCGGCAGCGCATCCGCCAGCCGCGAGGTTATCGTCGCTGGAGGCTCGTACAACAGCCCTCAAATCCTCAAGCTTTCTGGTGTCGGTCCTGCTGACGAGCTCAAATCTTTTGGCATCCCTGTCATTGCTGACCTCCCTGGTGTCGGCACCAACTTGCAAGACCACTACGAGGTTGTCGTTCAAGGCAAGACCACCAACGGCAGCGAGTTTGCTGTTCTTAAGGGTTGCAACTTCGGTTTCGCGAGTGAAGGACACCCCATCCCAGCCACTGACGACCCTTGCTACAACACCTGGCTTGCCGCTGGTCCCAACGGTGACCGTGGCACCTACGCTAGCAGCGGTTTCGCCGCCGGCATGTTCGTGAAGACCACCGAAGCCCCTGACAACAACTACGGTCTGCTGGCCTTTGGCGGACCCGTCAACTTCCGCGGTTACTTCCCCGGCTACTCCTACAACGCCACCGAGTACCACAACTACTGGTCGTGGGCCATCCTCAAGTCGCACCCGCGCAACAACGCTGGCTACGTCAAGCTGCGATCCGCCGACCCCCTCGACACCCCGGACATCCTGTTCAACTACTTCGACACCGGCTCAGGCGACTACCAATCCGACCTCGACCAGATATACCAGGCCATCGAAGTCTCGCGCTACGCCTTCGGTAACCAGAGCGTCGCCTTCACCGAGGTCCTGCCCGGCGCCCAGATCAAGTCCAAGGCCGATATCGAGACTTACGTCAAGAACACCGCGTGGGGCCACCACTGCTCCAGCACTTGCCCCATCGGCGCCGACAACGACCCCATGGCCGTGCTCGACTCCAGCTTCCGTGTGCGTAAAGTGCAGGGTCTGCGTGTCGTAGATGCGTCCATCTACCCTCGTATTCCAGGTTCGTCCACCATCCCCCCTTCCTTACTGTAGACGAGATTTTGACATACTGACTCTGAAACCAGGTACTTTCACCGCCGCCTCGACCTATGTTATCGCCGAGAAGGCGGCCGATGTCATCCTCCAGGGCCTGAAGAAATGAGCATCGCAGCATACATAGCGGAGATGTGTGTGTCTGTTAAAAACTGAATGATCACATGTTACTCTTCACGACTTTTCCACGCCTACTTATGTCGAGATGTATGATCCAATCTCATCATGTCCACCCCTTGTTGTTGGGGATCACCGCGCTCTGTGAGGCATGAGATTGTTTTACATTGTACATGTATACATCCTCATTAAAAATGCACATATTTGTAATCATGTCTCCCGTCCGTCAGAGTTCCTGCCTACCTGCCTTACCTACCATCGATTTGACATGATGCACCATGGTAGCTTCCATCAGTGTTACGTAGTATCCCAGGATCGCCGCAAGTCCATTTCGTTCACGCGCTTCTGGAACACACCATAACCCAGTAAACACAGCCAAACTGCATGATATTCATGGATGGTGTGTGTTATCTTGCTAAATTGGCTTCCTCATCGTATGGTACTGACCTCATTAGATGGGCACGTACAGGTATGACCCTTGCTACTCATTGATCGCTGGGGAATTGGTGTTGGGGTTGGTATTTGGGGGTTTGGGCCGATTCTGGCAAGCTTTATGATATCTCGAGTCGGGGGAGGTAGTTGGTGTATGCGTGCATGTTCCAGTCCTTGTCTTGCCTTACCTTATATGTCCTTCACGGACCCTACTGTGGCATGACATACACATCCCAATGCCTTGCCTTACCTTACCTGACCTTACCTAACCTAGCACTCTATGTTTTCTCTCTAGAATCATATACGGTACATGTAGCCCGAAAGATAGACACACGTATGGAAATGTAGCATCATGGTATCATGGAATCATTATATCATGGCATCAATTATCAAGGTATTAAGTTCCTTTCCGTTCCTTTCCTTTTATCCTTTCGTGCATTGTACAAGATTTATCAGTTGTACTTCTGGGGGGTGGCAATGGGTATAGCTAGTAATGACGTTGCTTCAGTCATCAGGTCTTTTCCTGTCGGAAAACGACTCTATGCGATCAAATCGTGATCGTTTCTTCTCCCTCTAACAAGGGCATGGCGATTCTCATGATTCGTCGCTGTGTGTTTCAGCGCTCTGATCACGCTTCTCGCACTTGATCATGCAAGTTTGGCACCGTCCTTGTCGAGCTCGCCGTTCGTCGGGGCTCCCTTGGTCGGCGTTTGAGCCTCAGGATCCGCGTTGACAGTCTCGTATTCCAGGCCTTTGATGAGTTTGTACAGCAGCACGGCCAGGACGGAGCCACAGAGCGGACCGACCCAGTACACCCATTGGGTCGAGTGGAAGGAGGCGATGGCAACAGCTGGAGCGAACGAGCGGGCGGGGTTCAAGGAGCCACCAGTCCAGAAGACACCTGCGTGATTGTGTGAGTTAGTCTTGTATGATGCCAGGATGCCGCGCATCACTCACCTGTAAGCTCGGCGATGAAGAGCGAAAGACCAATGCCGACGGGCGCAATGAAGTTTCCCGCGTGCTTCTCGGCGGCCAACATGAAGATGGTGAAGACAAGTTGCGCCGTCAGCAACATTTCGATGATGACGCCCTGCGCGACAGTTGTGGTTGTTGCGAGGGTCGTGCTCACGTTCAGGTCGCCAGTGAAGAGTGCCTGAACGACATATGCGGCAACAATGGCGCCTATCATTTGCGCGATGAAGAGAAAGATGCCGCGAATCCATGAAATGGCACCAATCAGGACCATGCCGAAGGTGACCTGCACAAGCATATCCTGGTCAGTGGGCGCGCCTCAACCGCGATCTGCCAGAGAAAGTCGTCACGTACCGCGGGATTGAACAGGCCTCCGCTGATGCGGAAGTAGACCCAGGCATTGGCGGCGAGCGAGAAGCCGAAGCTGAGGGCGATGTAGAGCAATTGCGAGGGATTCTTCTGTGCCGTCTGAGTGATGACCGTGGTCCCGGTGTTGGTGTTGGACGCGACGTTGGCGGTTTGCGCGCCGGAGAACGCGAAGAACAGGAAGAAGAAGGTGCCGGCGAACTCGCCCAGGACGGCGACGACATGGCCTCGCACATTCAGCGGCAGCTTCTTCAGCGCACCGCTGATGTGGTGGGCGTGTGAGACGGGGGCATCGGTATTCATGCTGGGCGGCGAGGGCGCACGACGCGCAGGGATGAACTGGACGGGATGGACGATTCACGAATCGCAGACGCGGTGGCACTCAGTACACGGCGAGGTACGGCAAGGATATCAGGAACAAGCAACAGTTCTCATGCGGGAGGGCAGCAGGGGACGGCAGGATATGTATACAGCCAACCCACTGCTGGCCGTCTCGCTACACCAATCACCTGACTGAAGGTCCGTCCATTGTTCGAATGCGAACGCGATTGCGTGCATTTGCATTCTTCTGCTTCTCGTCCAACAGATCTGAGCAGGGCATCTGAAGGTTTGGGGGAAAGCAGGCAGACTTGGTTGATAGCGTCCTCCGCGGCACCTAGATCGCACCGTCACCACACTGGCGCGTTGTCGATCCGGGTCAGCGAACGTTGCGATCGGACAACGTGAGCAGTAGCATGCGCACGGCGGATTGGAAATATTGTTTGACAGTCTCGATGACGCTCTTGGTCGCATAGATGGCTCGGGTATGAAGACCAGCAATGCACGACTCGAGACGCGCGACATTGGCCATAAGAGACTGCAGTGTGTTGTCCTGTCAAACGCTCATATATGTCTCATTTTAAAGATTAGGTTTCATGTCGTCACATCCGATCTCCGTGCATGCAGTCGGGTGTCAGCACGGATCGCACACGTGATGATTATGTCAGCTTCACAATTCTCGAAGACGATCACACGTGAAACTGGCGCCGACCTTTCTTTCAGTCGCCTCGATCCACGCCGGAGTAGCTTCAAGTGCTGAAGTCTCCACCACCATCATGGCGTACAATCACAGCAACCAGCCGTATGGACGTGCTGGGTACGAACAAATCCCTCCTCAAATCCGAAATCCATTTGCGCCGCCGCCACCAGCTCAATCGGCCTACACTCCCCAGAACGCCACTTATGATCCGGAACACGAGGCGCAGATCGCGCAGTGGCAGTCAGCATACCTCCCGCAAGATCAACTCGATAAGGGCAAGAAGACTGGCAGGAACGAGAAGGGCGACAATCCCAACATCACCCCCATCGGTGTACAAGGTCCTGTTATCCCAGATGGTAGTGCAACGGTCATCAAAGACGGCAAGGAATTGACCGTCAAGCGCAAAGGCGGTGGTGAACAGTGGGAAGATAAAACGCTGCTCGAGTGGGATCCGACACAATTCCGCATCCAAGTTGGCAACCTGGCGGGTGAGGTGACGGATGACTCACTTGCGAAAGCTTTTGCCAGTTATGGAGTTGCGAAAGCGCGTGTGATTCGTGATAAGCGGACGACGAAGTCGAAAGGCTACGGATTCGTCTCGTTCACGGATGCGGAGCAAGGCTTCAAGGCGGCACGGGAGATGGTCAACAAGTACATCGGTAGTCATCCGGTCACGATCGCGAGAGCGAAAACAGATGTGAAGCCGACGGTGCTCAAGGATAATAGACATCACAAGAACAAGAACAACCGGAATAAGAACAGGAAGAATGACGGAAAGGATAAAGACCAGTCGGCGAAGCAGGATGATCCGCTGCGCGCACATACCGGCGCTCACATCGAGAAGAAGCCTGTGCGAAATCCAAATGCGCCGTCGCTGAAGATGTTAGGGTGATTGCTGCGATGTTATGATCAGGCAGTGTCCAGGTTTGAAGAGGCATCAATGCAAGTCCATTCTTGATCTATCATCACTGCGCCAGTATATGCGACCCAAGTCACGAAGACTTGACATGAATAGTAAGCTTTAGACACGGCTAATCGCTTCCTTGAAGTATTGTACTAACACCAAAAACAAAGTCGTCTTGCCGCGGTTGCTGAGTGTATGTGATCCCAGGAATGCGGCGTTGCTCGGTCTCGGACGTGGCATCCTCAGCATGAGGTATCCCCAGCCCAACACCAATCACAACAATACCGCAATGGACATCCTTGCAAGTAGACTGCTTGATCATGACGAAAAACGATGTTGCCATCGATCTTCTTGGAGGATATGATCGCTGGCCTTAAGATACATTGTCAACTCCTTGGCGGAGGATTGCTTGGCGAAGTTTATAGTGTTGGGCGCCCAACGTCCATTCCTCGTCGCACGCGACACACCAAAATTACAACCATGGCACACGTCACACGTACCACTTCCGAGCGCCTGATGGCAGTAGGTGGACAAGCCATCTCGGGCGTCCTTACGCTATCGCGCAATGATCGTCTTTTTCATCGCAGAGTTAAGCGCAGCAGCTACAAACCCCCGCCACGATGCCAAGTGGCCAAGCCATCAAGAACCATGAGATCTGCCACTTAGAAGCTCAAAACAGAAACATGACGTCCAGTCGAATGGACCGCCTGGTGTGTGTGGTGTGCTTGGCCAAAGGATTGTGTATACGAGCGCTTCTACATCAACGGTAATCTTGCGCCCGGTACTATATAAAACATGCCGCACTCCAGAGCAGTTCGATTGGAACCATCAACCTATTCTCATCACGCTCAACATACATCTCCAACATGACTGGTAAAATCGTTCCCTCAATCGTAGGGCTTTTCGCCTTTCTGAGTCTTGGCCTCAGCTGCGCCGATGTTGCCCTTGCCAGCTATGCAATCTACCATTTGCAGGACCATGAAAGAAACGGCTCATTCTGGCCGCCAACCCAAGACTCCGACTCCGTGTACGCGACCGTCCCGGACTACCCAACATGGCTGGTTGTCCCGCGAGTCAACCAGACCATCCTCGTCTCCGCCGCCTTTGGCATAATCGCGGGCTTCTGCTGTCTCGTCGCCACTGGACCGCTTCTTACAAGCGCGATCCGCAAGCCCACCCGAACGGTCTGGCCCATGATCTGCCTTGTGACCAGCTCCATCGCTATGGTCATTACCGTAGCCATGTTCGTTTACGTCTTCGTCGAGCACTACAACAGTCTGCAACTCCCGGCCCTCGACGCGGACCTGCCAACATACTTCTCACAACTCCGTGGTGGCCAGGTGGGTTTCGGCCGCGACAACCACATGACGGCGGAGGCGTATCTGTGTCAGCTCGCCCCGGGATTCGACGAGATATTCGCGGCGGGAGACCGTATAAACAACAACTATTGGGCGAACAACTGTACAACCTTGGTAAGTCGTTCTTGTGTCCTGATCGACCTTCACCATTCAAAGGCATCGCATAGCACGTACTGACCTGGATCTTTTGATCATCACAGAAAGCTGCACGATGGATCATGCTCCCGAACTTGATCTGCCTCGTCCTTCTTACGCTTGCCAGCGCGTGGCTCGTGTTCCGCTGCTTCGTCGCTCGGAGGAGGCAGGGCTCCAACATCGCATCCAAGGAGGTGTATAATGGGTCTGTTTCGACCGCTTGAGGTCGATACGACCTATGATCGACGACACTCGGAGGTTGGCTTGATAGGCCAACAGAAATGATGGCACGAATATTGCGGGCTAGTCGGCGTCGTTGTTCCATATCAGGACAGAGTGTGATGACCGATGATTACAGTTTTGTGCTACGACGGGCGATATAATGGATGCTGTTGAGATTTCTTGTACTGTAATCATAACGAAATAATTCAAACTGTTCAAGATCGATCAATAGTGATTCCCATCCTTAATTGACTGCCTAGCGATGTCTTCCTTTCCGTCAGACCGCACAACACATCCTACCCTCCACCTTGATGATGCCTGTCCTCTCCCTTGCGCATTCCAAAGCACACTCATCAGCCCATCAACCCTCCCCCCACCCCTCAGCTCCCGCCATCCATACCCAAATCCAACAAATCACCTCGCAATATTCTCCCCC